>RJWK010020178.1:0-31706 GCA_004363435.1 Platanista minor
GCCTTAACCCGATGGCATTGCCAGCCATAGCTTGTCCTGGACACTTCAGTGACTTAGACATTTTAATGAAGGTGCTCTAAAATACAGGCACTACACTTGCCCAGTTCTAAAGGTGGTGTTCTCTCTCTCTCTCTCTCACTCTCTCTCTCTCTCTCTCTCTCTCTCACACACACACACACACACACACACACACACACACCACGCATACCCCACACTCACACACATATATTCCACACAACATACCATACACACACTCATGCACACCACACTACACGCCACACACTACACACACCACCACCACCACCACCCACACATATGCACACATCACACACGATTCCCTCACAAACAGGTGCACACCACACACTATGTGGGCATATATCCAATCCACCCCTATATATGCACATGCACACAGCACACACTACACGTCACACACACACATACACACCCCACATGCTTTTCATCTACAGTGATAGACCCTGAACACAGCGTGTGGTTGTATTTTTTCTGATGTCCTTCTGTTCCACTGACTGGTCAGTATCCTCCACAGTCTGATTTTGGAGCATCCATGGCCTGAGCTGTAACTGAGCCTCACAGTGGAGAATCCAGGCCTTTGCCATCCCATTGAACCTGTGCTTTTAGCTAGGCCTGTCTCTCAGCACCTGTTCCCACAGATCTCGCCCCTTGCTTGGGTCTCAGTTCATCCCCAGCTTCACTCCACCTGCCATGAATACTCAACCTTGATGCAACAAAAACTCTGAACCATTTCAATGCCAAACTCTTTCCTTGAAGCTGGTTAGTTCTTTCTGCCAAATTCTGTTACATTTAATGATGACCCACAGCTAAAAATACAGCTAAATTAACATCTATTACTACCCTTCAAAGGAACTCTAATTAAACCAAAATATATTTTGGCTATGTGGATAAAATTTAAGTAAGTGAGGTTTTATGTGTCATGTCTTCTTGAAGAAGTATGTTCCCCTTAATTCTAGAGATTTCTGAGACAGAAGCATATGCTGCACAGTGAAATGCCAGAAATGGGATTGATTAGCAGAGAAATCAATGCACACAAGATTCGTGTGTCCTTATGTCTTCAACTATTATAAAGAAACATTATCCCAGGGGAAAAATAATTCAAGAAAGAACTGGATATATGGAACTGTTATTCCGTGGCAGAAAGTTAATAGGCAGACAGGTAGCTGTCGGCTGTGACAAACAGTGTGAAAGTACTATGAATTTTGAAGTGTTCTTTTTTTTTATTTTACCAGCCAGAAATTTGTTCTGGAGGGGGGATAGAAGATAGGATATCCCTCACTATCACAGGAAAAATGGACATGAAGGCAGCATCGCGAGCTTCATCTAGCAGTCATAGGAGACTGCACAAGCTTCATGCATTATTCACTGGGAAGTTATGAAATCACAGAGGGCACAGATATGTAAATTCATACTACAGGATAGTCAGCTTCTTCAATGAAAGCAGATGGAAGACTTTTCGGTTGCATTAAAAACTCATGGTGCCGAAATGCAAACCAAGAGAAGATTCTGCAGGAACTTGGCTTGGGAGTGTTTTCGTTTTAATAGTATAATTTAAGACAATATTTGTATGTCATGGGGACAAGAAGGGCCATAGAAAGAGCAGGAGCTAAGCAGAAAGGGAAGCCTGGGTGTCCTTCAGCAATTTCTTTAGACTCTCTAAGCTTCAATGCCCTCATTTGTAAACTAAGAAAGTAAGACCTACTTTGTAAAATGAGACCTATTGTGAAGGCTTTGGTACATTTAGGAACACAGTGATTGCCAAGAAGTGGGCACTCAAAAAATGTTAGCTGGTTTTCCTGTCTTCTTGGAAAATTTCAGTCAGTGAAACACTCTGAGGGTGTCATTGCAAATGTCAACCGAGGCCTGGGATCTTGTAGGCAGGCTCCCTAGACTCTGATTTACCAGAAGCTGTTGTCGGGAAGGAAACACTTTTCTTCCACACTCTTGGGTTATTGCTTGGAAGCCTGCAGATTAAACTAAGAAAAGAGATTAACAAGAGAAAAGACACACAATTATTAATATTTACATGCCTGGGAGTTCACAGAAAAGAAGTGAAACTCAAAGAAGTGGCTGTACTCAGGGTCTTATACACCATTTTGACAAAAAAAAAAAAAAAGGGGGAGGGATTGGGCTTTAAGGGATGATAAATCATACGGGAGTGACTAGGAACTATATGGGAGAACTGTTGAAGGATACAAATTATTTTAGTAAGATCTGTTTATATAAACACACATCCTCGTCGAGGGAAATTTAGGCCCTGCATTGGGCAGATGAGGGCAGGCAGAAAACTCTGCTTGCATCTGTTGATTCTCAGTTATCTTCAGCTCAAAATAATCTTCATGCCAAAGTGCTGGCATATTTTGGGATGGCACATTCTGATCCCCTTCATGTTCAACAGTTAAGTTTTATATATATAAGTTATATATATATAATAGTTGAGATATATACATACATATATATCTCACTCTGAATAATAGATATATACCCGGGAAAAACTTTGTTTTGAAGCTGTATCCTAAGACCTTTCCAGGTTTCTTATTTCTGCGAGGCATCTCTCAGTTGTTTTCAAACACAATTCAAAGGAGGCTCTTAGAAGATCAGTTGCTCAGAATTTTTCTCCAACCTAATAGAGGTTAAATGAATTTCCAGGTCAGCTGTTCTTAAAGCAAAACTCATGTGTACGTCTCTGGGACCTGCTGTGCATTTATTCATTGTATTCATCATTAAGAATATTCTGGGGTGGCCCAGGACCAGATTAGACCTCCAGTAGTAATGAATAGTAATACTGTGGTAAAGAGTATAGTCCTCTATATAAATATGGAAAGAATTATTGCTATTTTGGAGTTTGATTAACCCTTTCAGAACAGATTGTTTCCAGTTATTTTACTAAGAGGTAATTTGCTATATAAATTTTAAGTGTTTAAAAAATTATAAACAGCAAGAAATTTCATCTCAGAAATTCTGAGATTCTGGGTTCATCAGGGTCACAGAAAGGATTTAACCCACTAAACATGACTAAAAAAGGCAAGACTGGGCTTCCCTGGTGGCGCAGTGGTTGAGAGTCCGCCTGCCGATGCAGGGGACACGGGTTCGAGCCCCGGTCCGGGAAGATCCCACATGCCGCGGAGCGCCTGGGCCCGTGAGCCGTGGCCGCTGAGCCTGCGCGTCCGGAGCCTGTGCTCCGCAACGGGAGAGGCCACAGCAGTGAGAGGCCCGCGTACCGCAAAAAAAAAAAAAGGCAAGACTTCCCAGAGTCTGGGTCCCTCATCAACAGTCCCGTTCTGGAAACATCCTTCAATCCGTAAACCAGGTGAGGCTGACAGTCCTTTTCTGTGGTTATGTTCCTTCTGCTCCTTCCAGCCCATAAATTCAAGGTAATTAGCTTTTCTAAACCACAACACTAAGGGAATAAGTGGTTCCAATGAACCCTGGTGTATCACTGTGATTCGAGGACTCATCTCTGTGATGGTGATCTGGTCCCCCTTTAAGAGTCCTCTGTTTTGTCTACCATTTCCACTGCACGATGCATAAGAATACATGTAGACCTATGAAGAAATTAACTCCTTGAGTTTTAAAAGTTGGGTATTGTTGAAATATAACTTTTAAAAATTGTGCATCACTGTATTGCACACCTGTAACTTTATTGTGTTGTACATCAACTATACTTCAGTAAAAAGGTGGATATTATCGGAATCCAGGCAGAGAAGGTAAGGGGTACGTTTAAAAGCTGATATATTTCCAAACAGTTTGACTGGACTCCAAACTAACATTATACATAATCAATATGCTACCATCTCCCATAACTCTTGCTATCCCTCTTCCTGGCCCTTCCTGAGGGCCACCAGCTGCAGTGAACTATGCTCAGCTTCAGGGTGGTTTTGTGACAATAACAAGTGAGGAGGAGGCCACACAGTGTGTCTCCACTTGAGGCTTGAGGATTTTAGCAACACACGTGCCTGGTTGGATTCTGCAGCCTCCAGGGGCAGGGATAGACATTAGTGTCTCAGACAGATGCTGGCTTGTGAGCTCCACAGCACCTCTGCTCCTGCAAGCCTTCGGTTTGCGTTGATTTTCATTTCTTCCCCAGAGCACCTCAAAAACTATAACTGCATTCAATATTGTGGATGATGCATGTGAGTTTCAAAAAGGTGCTTATAGCTTTGTTTAATTTCTTAATAAACAAAACCGATGGCACCATGCCTAAGGAGACAAGCTCAGTCAGTAATTAAACCCCTATCTCATGTCCACGTCCGCTATAGAATTGCTTTGCTATTATTCATACCTTTTTAAAAAGCTGCAAAGAAGAGACCCTTGCCCCTGTCCAGAACTCCTTTGATTTGCAAACGCAGTTACAGACTGTAGTCTGTAAAAGATGATTCACTCTCCTCTCTCCACACACACTCAAAACAGTACTCACCCCTCATCAGGTTCTGAGAGGTGGGGTTACTGTTACCTGCAGGTCATTCCTTGTTGTCTTGGCAAGGTGTTTTCTTTGACTTAGTGTTCCCACTGGGCAATGAATGACCTTAATCTCTGATGGAAAAGGCACAGCAGGTATCACTCATGTGATTGACTATTTCTGAATATATAATATAAATCCAGTATCCACTACAGAAGAGAAGAGATTGC
Source organism: Platanista minor (assembly GCA_004363435.1). Lineage (NCBI taxonomy): Eukaryota > Metazoa > Chordata > Mammalia > Artiodactyla > Platanistidae > Platanista > Platanista minor. The sequence continues at coordinate 4,663 of RJWK010020178.1, forward strand.
TAGACAGACAGAAAGCTTTGGTTAGCAAATCTTCAGACGTCTGATAACAATCCTGTAATATCTTCACATCCCCTTAAAATTTAGACCAAAATATTTATAAAATTTATTTCAATTATCTCAGTCAGTTATAGACTGAATTGTGTCCTCACAAAATTCATGTGTTGAAGGCCTAATCTTTGAACACTGGGCTCTGACAGAGGTAATTAAAATTAAATGAAGTCATAAGGATGGGGCCCTAATCTCAGAAGATAGGTGTCCTCATAAGAAGAGGACACAGAGAAAAGGCCACAGGAGGACACAGCAAAAGGCAATCATTGCAGGCCAAAGAGGGAGGCCTCAGGAGAAATCAACCCTGCTGGCACCTTGATCTTGGACCTCCACTCTCCAGAACTGTGAGAAAATAAATTTCTGTTGTTTAAGCTGCCCAGTCTGTGATATTGTGTCATGGAAACCCTAGCAAACTAATATGTAGTCCATGTAGGCTTTTAATTGATTTTTTTAAATTCTCAGGTTTGATTAAAACAACAAAAAAAACCCTCTAACTTATAAAGACATTTTAAAAAACCCAAACCTTTAGCCAGTGAATAATATTTTTAATTCTTAATGATTAATAATTCCAGATTAGTAATAACACCAAGATGAGAAAATAGAGTTTCATGTTCATTTATTACTTTGCTCTTAATACCAACAGGCTTACAACATAAAATTCATGTTCAACTTTCATTTATCTGTGTGCCAGTGGAAAATGGCACTGGTAACTGTACACAACAGTATATTTATCTCTCGTAATACCATCCTGTCCTCAACTGTCATCTCTGGATGGCTTTTCAGTGAGCTGACAATGCTCTATACAGCTTCGAGATTAAGTTAAATGTTATAAATAAACAGAAAAAATGACTTAATAGTAGTCATCCATCGATAGCAATACCTAGTGAATGTGGAAAGCAATAAATTCCACCAAAGAGAGAAGCCTATGATCACAGAAAACAACTGCCAAAAATCAGTACCTTGAGGTGAAGAGAGACCCAGACTTACTGTGTAGCCCCATTAAAATGCAAATATTATACTGAATAGACTTTCTATTTATCTACCTACTTCCCTTAGGTTTGGAACAGAGAAATAAAATCTCTGCTAGCCTTGGTTAGGTTTAAGGAGAGAAGCAGAAGACAAAGCTAGGGGTTTTCACAGGGAGAGGGCTTATATCAGAGACCTCCTTTTACACCTGAGACCCCTGAAAGGCTCTTTGTCCTGCTGGTAGATGGAGAGAAGTATATTCTACTTCCAGAATAAGATTATAAAAGATGTTCCTTTCCTGAGCTCCACTCTGGATAGAGGAGAGGAAGAGAGAGAGAGAAAAATGCCCTCTCTGGCAATTCCTGACAACAAGCTTGGCCTCATAGGCTATAAGGCTGAAATAAATACTGCCTATGAGGCTCTAAATAACTCTAGCCAAAAATTTAATTTAAGTTAGGTTTGCAGTACCTCTAGGTGGCTAAGTGGCTGACAGAAATGAACCATTTCTGAGAAGACACTCCCTGAACCTGGGTCCAAAATAATTCCCACAAATGGTACATGTAAGAAAATCAGTGTATGGAAAAAAATCACAAAACACTTGAGGAACTAAGAATAATGAGCAAACATCAGGAAAATACCTGACACAGAATTAGAATAAAATATTTTGCAGATATTAGAATCAACAGATTAAAAAATATTAATGTTTAGTATGTTTAATCATATTTGTCAAAAATATAACAGCATGTGGCTAGGAAGATTTGAGGAAGAATCAATTAGAGTTTTTAGACATAAAAATTCTAATAAGTAAACACAATGGAAAATAAATACAATGCTTTGTAAATGGCAAGAAAGAAAATTAGTGAGCTGTAATATGTATCTGAAGGAATATTGCAGAATGCAATGCAGAGAGACTAAAAATGGAACTATAGAAATATGAGAGAGACAAGCAGATATGGGGGTTTGGTGGATGGATCTAACATTGTAATCTTATTAGAATAGGATTCTACAAGTGAGGAAGGAGAGAATAGGGCAAAATAAATAATGGGTGAGAATTTTTCAAAACTGATAAGAGGCTCCAGTTCACAGGTTTAGAAAGTCCCTCATGCAAACAAACAAACAAACAAAAATCCATTCTTAAATGCAACATACAAAAAGAAGAAGAAACTGTTCATATGGCCCCTGACTTCTCAAAGCAGCAGTGAATGCCAGGAGACAATGAAATAATACATATGAAGTAATGAGAGAAATTAACTGTCAACCTGGAATTACATATATAGAAAAACTATCATGCATGAATTAATATGACTCAAAAACATACACTACTTAGCAAAAGAATGAGGGATATTAAATATGAAAGAAGCTCATTAAAGAAACATCTAAAGGATATGCCTCAGGAAGAATGAAAATGACATTAGATGGAAGGTCTGAGATTCAGAAAGGAATCAAAAGCAAAGAAATATTAAAGTGTGAAACACATGGGTAAATTTGATATAAACTGAGTATAAAACAATAACCGTGTTCAAAGAGTGGGGATAGAAACAGCTGAAGTACAATACCAGATATCAATAGCAGTGTGGACAGAGACAACGATCTAGTCATCTTGAGAATATATATTTTTCAGTTGGGCAGAGACATTGTTAAAATTATTAAAATTTATAAAGCAACTCCCAAAAGAATAGAAACAGGGAATACAATTTCCAAAGTGACAAAGGGAAAAGAAATGTGAATAAAAGGATGCAGTCCTAAAAGTAATGCCAGAGATGAGAAATCATAGAGACGATATTAAAAGAGAGAAAAAGAGGGCTTCTCTGGTGGCGCAGTGGTTGAGAGTCCGCCTGCCGATGCAGGGGACGCGGGCTTGTGCCCCGGTCTGGGAAGATCCTACATGCTGCGGAGCGGCTGGGCCTGTGAGCCGTGGCTGAGGGGCCTGCGCGTCCTGAGCCTGTGCTCCGCAATGAGAGAGGGCACAACAGTGAGAGGCCCACATGCCACAAAAAAAAAGAGAGAGAGAGAGAAAAAGAAACCACCCATACTGTCACAGAAATTTAATCTATATATCTTATAAACCGCATTAGATATTCTTTGACAAAATGTGTCCATTATAATACAAAGATAATTAGATGTGAAGTTTAACATTCCAGCATAATAAAAGATGGAAATAGTCAAATCAGTTAAAAAATTAATCAGAAGGGCTTGCCTGGTGGCGCAGTGGTTGAGAGTCCACCTGCCGATGCAGGGGACGCAGGTTCGTGCCCCGGTCTGGGAAGATCCCACATGCTGCGGAGCGGCTGGACCCGTGAGCCACGGCCACTGAGCCTGTACATCCAGAGCCTGTGCTCCGCAATGGGAGAGGCCACAACAGTGAGAGGCCTGCGTACTGCCAAAAAAAAAAAAAAAAAAATTAATCAGAAGAAAGATGGTGTCTACACTAACATCAGATAAAATAGATTTTCAAAAAAATAATTTAAGAAAATATGTCCTGATAGAATTTTTGAATCACTAGGATGATAAAAATTAATATATACATAAGCGTTGACATAGCTACAAGACTGTCATATCCACCTTTTGAACAGAAGATGTTCATGCATTTACATAAGTACATGAAGGTTTTGTCAGACAAAAACTTGGTGAGGCACAGGAGATTTGAACTATACCATTAGAAACCTTGATTTCGCACCTGGTAGAGATGCATAGAGTTCTACATCTAAAAATGGGAAAATGTATATCCATTTCAATTGTCCTCAGTCTGCATGGTGATGACCACACACTTCCTCTAATTCTTAAATGTAGAAACCCAGGAATCCACCCAGATTCACCTCCTCACCCACATCTAACCAATCACCATATTCTGTCAAATGCACCTGCCCAATCAGCACACTTCCCTCTATTTTTACAGCCACAAACTTCCTTAAACACTGTGACATGTGCACCTTGAATATGCTGAAGATCATGATGATGGTGGTGACAGTGATGAGCAGAACTTATGTGGCTTGTACATGCCAAGTACTTTCCACATATGAACTCGTTCAGTCCTCACAATGGCTCATCTGGGTAGATGTGTAATTTTCTCCACTTTCCAGGTGAAGAAACCAGAGCACAATGTTAAATATTTAAGTGCTTAGTCCTGGTGAAACCAGGATTAAGTCCAGGGGACCTGGCAGTAGTCTGTGCTCTATCTTACACCTCACTGTAACTTATCCCTTCCAAGTATTTTTTACCTAAGCCTAGAACACTAAAACCATTTTCTCTTGCCCTCAGGGTGAAAATTCAAATTCCTTAATAAGGCACAAAAGGTAGCTCCATCCTCTAGCCTGATCCCTTGGCCATCCTGCATCACACTCGACTTATTTTAGATACTTTCATTTCTTTGAACACTTCTGTGTGCATTCTTGCCTCAAATGGACCACTGCATATCCTTTTCCACCTACTTCTTCACCAATTTTGCTTGGCTAATTTCTACCCATTCCTCATGTAGCTGTTAGTAAGGCATTCTGCCTCTGGGACGACTCTCTCAACCCTCTCTCAGGATAATTCTAAGTATCCTTCCAGTGAACTCCTGTTGCCTCTTTTATTCTCTGCTTTCCTCCTCTAACTGATTGTAAGTTCCTTGAAGGCAGAAAACACTCCCCATTCAATTTGTACCCCCCATGTGTTTTGGCATATAGAACGCACTCAGTTAGGTGTCAACAATTCTCAACATGAGGTCATGGTACAAACTTCAGGAATTCAACCAATTCCCATGAAATTTTATGTCAAATGTTGTAAGCATGTGGGTGTGTACTTTGCAGGGAGGCAGCTATGGGAAATAATTGCATTTTTTAAAAAATTGGGGGGAGTATAGTTGATGTACAATGTTGTGTTAGTTTCAGGTGTACAGTCACGTGAATCAGTTATACATATACATATACCCACTCTTTTTCAGATTCTATTCCCATATAGGTCATTAGAGAGTACTGAGTAGAGTTCCCTGTGCTATACAGTAAGTCCTTGTTGATGATCTGTTTTATGTATAATAGTATGTATATGTAAGTTGTGTTAGTTTCAGGTGTACAGTCACGTGAATCAGTTATACATATACATATACCCACTCTTTTTCAGATTCTATTCCCATATAGGTCATTAGAGAGTACTGAGTAGAGTTCCCTGTGCTATACAGTAAGTCCTTGTTGATGATCTGTTTTATGTATAATAGTATGTATATGTAAATCCCAATCTCCCAATTTATCCCTCCCCTCACTTACACCCCTGGTCACCAAAAGTTTGTTTTCTACATCTGTGACTCTATTTCTGATTTGTAAATAAGTTCATTTTTACCATTTTTTTAGATTCCACATATAAGCAATATCATATGATATTGTCCTTTTTTGCCTGACTTACTTCACTCAGTACAACAATCTATATATAGGTCCTTCTAGGTTACTACAAATGACATTATTTCATTCTTTTTTATGGCTGAGTAATACTCCACTGTGTATATATGGACCACATCTTCTTTATCCATTCTCTGTCGATGGACATTTAGGTTGCTTCCATGTCCTGGCTATGTAAGTAGGACTTCCTAAATGAAGCTCCAAATGCACAAATCATAAAGCAAAAAAAAAGGACTTCCAAAAGAATAAATATCAAGGGAACATTTATCATCTTTCATAATGGAGAGCCAGTAGGTACTATCTAAAGTTGATAAATCAAGAATCAAGACAAATCAAGAAATCTATGACTTGCCACTGAGCTAGGGTGTGTCTGTAGGTGAAATAAATTAGAAGTCCTCCAAAAGCAGCTTTACAGAACCTGTCTCCTGGAGAAAGCCCATAACTTCACAATATGTCCCAGGATCTGCCCGTCCCATAAGATTAGCAGGTGGCACCTTACTACCCCTTAAGTGGCAAGCTGGATATATTTTCTGATTCCGTGGTTCTATTCATATTAAGGAATTGAGGGCTGCAATTAGGAAACCCAAATTAATAGTTCCTATATAAATTAAATGTCATTATTGAGCCTGTCCAGGATATGAAATTATTTTAGTCAATCGATGGAGAGCAATAACAAGTCAGATGTGACTATCCAGTGATGAAATGGATTTGTGTGAGTGGTTGGTGGGATTTGCCTTTTGAATCTACAATTGCAATTGATTTTCAGATTTCAAAGAAGCAGAATAGAATAAAAGACATGCTGCTGAGTGAAATTTAATCTTTGATGATTCAACAAGATCTCACAGACTTTGGGGTCAGTGCTGGAAGCATTCGTCATCATTCCTGGAGCTGTGCAGGTAATAATGATTTCTGGTTGAAGGGTCAGTTTTGACTCTGCTCATTTAAGACAGAGTAAAAACTGAGTCAGGAAGAGAAGAGAAAAGTGTTAAAAATTTTAGTGGATGACTTCAAGGAGAATAAAGGGAATTTGTATTCACTGGCTGTGGTGGCTGAATTGTTTTCTGTTCTATAACATGCATTAATTTTCCACCCTCCTTCTGGGGCCTTCGTAACGATTCATTATTACTTTTTTAATGATAAAAGTGTTCAGACCAAGTGTTTCATTAAAAGGACAAGCCTGAGCGGGTCCCGAGCACAAAGCCTTCAGTTCTATGAAGTAGAAAGCTAATGTTCACAGAAATTCGCATGTCCTCTGTATTCAACAGGAGGACAGTAACACATTGGTCGTTTTCCACACTCACTGGGATTGGGGTGAATAGGAAATAGGAGGGAAGTAAGAGAAGCAAGGACTGTCCTTTCAAGGCAATCTGTCAGGGTCTTGAAGCAAGCATTATGCTCCGTCTAGCATTCATCAGCCTTCTCAAACACCTGGTGATTAATTCTGAACAATAAGAGAAGTGTCAGAGAAACCCAAGACTGGAAACACATTTGAATCAGAAACCCGGAGCCCACAAAGAACTCCAGCTGTCTTCAGTAACTCAAGACCTTTCTTCCTAACTGGTAGATAACAGGTCATCTCCAAGAGGCTGTTACATTTATCATGACAACAAAGTATATTTATCATGTTCTTCCCAAATGCGGTCCTCCTCTTTTCTGCCTCATTTCACCCCTTGAGGAGGAATTCATTAACTCATCCTCTGAGCTACTTCTATACCTAGTTTAATGTACGGATGCCTCGATGATCACCTTTTACCTATAAGTAATGTAGGGTTCAGGGGCCTATTAGTATCTGCCAAGACAGAGCAGACTGAGCCCTCTGAGAGCAGGGACCGTCATTCATTACCGCATCCACAGCCTTTTGCATAGTACAGACCTCAGAAAATAGTTTAAAATAAGAAGAGCTAAGATGCACTGAACATTATATGCCAGACACCGTTCTAAGTATTGACTCACCTATTCTTTATAACAGCCCTTTGAAACAGGCACACTATTTTCCCAATTTCACAGGTGAAGAAACTGAAGTACAGAAAGTTTAAGTAGCTTTTCTGGGGTCACTACGTGGTGATGGTAGGAGCCATGATTCAAATCTAGGGAGTCTGTCCCCAGTCTGCCTGAACTCTTCATAATGTTTTATCAGTGTCTTCCCATGGTTTCCCTGTTATGAAACTTTCTCTCTCTCTCTCTCTCTCTCTCTCTCTCTCTCTCTCTCTCTCTCTCTTTCCTCTCTCTCTCTCAGAAGAGAAAGTATACTCAATACCTTGAGGAGTTACCACAAATTGGCCTCCATCAGTTGGTCCTGTCAGCTGAGAGTCTCAGCTCTCTTCCAAACTAAGTGTTGGCCCATCAACAAAATGAGCTTACTTTGCCTAAATCCTGACTGATTATCCTAACAATACCTTACTTCATAACCAACACTGGAGCTTTTTCTGCAACTGCCTCAATGCAGACACTGTGATGTAATCCTATATATCATAGGTTTTGAATAAACATATTGAATTAAATTTCACTTTTGGCAACAGGAAAACATGATATCTTGAAAACTTATCTGTCTATAAAACACATAAAATGCTGGAAAATATAAAGATAAACACAAAACAAAATAAAAACTTTAAACCCTAAACTGAACCAACAAGGAATTAAGAAAAATTTTTAGGTGCCCAAAACAAAGAAAGCACAGAAAACAGAATTTTTAAGAGTGCACTAAAGCCACAAGTGACCCCAAACCTTTTTGCTAATTTTAGTAAATTCAAGTACTGAATGTTCCCAATCACAAGAGGGATAGGAGACGTGGGCTTGGGCCCAAGAAATTGGAGGATTGAGAACTGAGAAACCTACGTGTAATTGGGACCCTCAGAGAGCTGACGCCTCAGTGATAGAATAACATGAAACAAAAATTCAACCAACTGCATGGAAAAGAGAATTGTCTGTCTTGGTCTGGGATTTGTGATCACAGTTTTGTATTCACGAGCATTTGAGGTTTGAATTTATGCTTTCTGCTCAGTCCAGAAAACACAGATTTGCAAAATTACAGTAAGTGGCTCAAAAAGATATAGTGACCAACAGATGTGAAAGCAAAGTGTCTATGGCATTCAGGGCAGCATAAACTCCAATCTGAAATTATGAAACACATGAGCAATAAATGACCAAAAGATTAAGGAGCAAAGAGAGTCCAGACAACATCAAATGTTAGGATCTTTGCGTACAGAATAAAAATAAACATGAATAAGATTTTTTAAAGGAACAAACCAGAGAACTGATAACATGACCCCCCAAAAATTACTATTTTAGAAGGGCAAGCAGGTTTAGAATCTACTCACATATAACTTCTAGAGATGAAAAACATGTAATAAATACATTTAAAAATTCTATGGATAGGGCTTCCCTGGTGGCACAGTGTTTGAGAGTCCTCCTGCTGATGCAGGAGACGTGGGTTCGTGCCCCGGTCCGGGAAGATCCCACATGCCGTGGAGCGGCTGGGCCCGTGAGCCATGGCCACTAAGCCTGTGCGTCTGGAGCCTGTGCTCCACAACGCAAGAGGCCACAGCAGTGAGAGGCCCCGCGAACCGCAAAAAAAAAAAAAAAAATTCTATGGATAGATTAAAAGGCAGACAAGACACTGCTGAAGGGAAAAATAGCAATGGTCTTGAAAGATATAAAAAACGCATTTGAGAGAGAAATGACAAAATATGGAGAGGCTAAGAGGCATGCTGGATAGAATGAGAAGACAGAACATAATTTTCAGAAGAGAAGAAATTAATTTAGAAGAGAAAGTAGTCAAGGAGGTATTGGTGAGACATTTCCATATTTGAAGCAAGTCATGTAATCTTAGATTTAGTAAGAGCTATGGTCATAGGGCAATAAATTAAGGAAAAATATTTAAAATATGACAATAAAACTGCAGAACAACAAAGAAAAAGAAAGCTCAAGTGCTCCTGAGTTAAGACTTATAACTACAAAAAAGAAACAATGAGATTGAGAGCTGACTTCTCTCAGTAGATTAATAGAAGCCAGAACATGGTGGAATAACTCATTCAATATATGGAAAGAAAATATTTACCAACTCAAAGTATGAGACACTTAGGACAGTTACTCAAGAAAGACAGTGCATTCTATTTTCAGGCAAAAACTGAAGTTTATTAAGAACTTTCCCATAAAAGAAAGTCAAAGGAAGGATAGAAGAAGGAACGTAATAAGTCCAGAAGAAATACCTGAAACACACAAAGGAATAGTGAGCAAGAAACTATTCAGCACGCGGGTAGATCTTAATGAACTCTGGTTACATAAGAAATAGGGTTACCAAATTTCAGGATAAACAAAACAAAATACTCAAAATACTGGTTAATAATAGCATGCAAGTTGGAAAGGCACTAACTAATTTAAAAACTGAAGGTATTTACATGTTTCAGGGTGATGGCAGAGCACTTAGCCAACTTTGTACTCGACTGGTGTACTCGACTGGTTATGCAATTTACAATTAAAAAGTGACCGCTGAGATAATAGAAATAGCCCATATAAATTTCAAAGCAGGAGTGGAAAGTACAGTACAGCAATAAAACCTCAATGAAGCATCCCTCCCAACAAAAAAGAAAAAGATTAATTAGGAGTATAATATTCAAAAAAACCTAATTCCAAATACATGAGTAATCACAGTAAATGAAAGTGGGTAAACTCTCATTAAAAGTCATTGTCATATTTTTTAACCTCCAGCTGTATATCATATTATTATACTATACTACTACCGAGGGATAATTACTCACCACCAAAAGGACCTTCAGACAAAACACATACTTTAGCCAGAAAACAAACAAAAGCACTAGTAGGGAAAGAGCATAATTACAGATAAGAGGTTTCCATGGACTGAATTGTGTCCTCCCGAGATTCCTATGTTGAAGCTCCGACCCCCAAGGTGGTGGTACTTGGGGATGGGGCCTCTGGGGGATGATTAGGGGGATGATTGGGGGATGATTAGCGGGTGAAGGGTGTGGGTTAGATGAGGCCATGAGGGAGGGGCCCTCATGATGGAATTAGCGTCTTTATTACACTAATACAAGTCTGGAGAGAGCTTGTTCCCTCTGCCATGGGAACCCACAGGGAAAATGTGGCCGTCTACAGGGCAGAAAGAGAGTCCTCTCCAGAACCCGGCCACACTGGCACCTTGACCTCAGACTTCCAGCCTTCAGGACTGTGAGAAATAATTTCTGTCGTTTAAGCCAACAGTCTGTAGTATTTTGTTATGGCAGCCCGAGTTGATATTCAAAGGTTCCAAGAAGATATAAAGATCCCTTGTAGCCAAATTTCAAAGCAGATAAGATAATATGTATAAAACGAAAATTTACAGAAATTTAGGGGACAACTGAAAAATTTACCACCTTAATAAAATGTCTCTCTCAAATAGGCAAAAAAGTTAGTGAGAATGCTGACATTCTGAAAAGAGCAATGAACAGTGTTGGTCTAGTAAACACGTACAATTAATGACTGAGAACACACTGTAACCAACCACACGAGGAGGAGTGTATGTGACCTGTGTGCCCTCCCATAGTGTAAACCCCACACGTACCAAAAGATCACAGCACATCTCCTTACCCAGATTCACTGTTCTGTAGCTCACAACCATCACAGACAGGTTTTTTGAATAGGCAACAAAATCCAAAATATACTAGGATTGGAAGAAAAGAAACAAGACTATCATCCTGTTTTCTTATAAAATAGCCCAGAGAATTACTAGGGAACACATAGATGTAATAAGAGAATTTTGCAATTTTGCTGGATATACAATATATAGATTAAAAATCAATGACATTTCTATACATCAACAACAAAATGTAGTTTTTAAAAGATACCATTTAAAATAATATTCCATATATATATGGAATGAATTTTCAAGAGAAGTATATAACCGAGTTGGATAAAATTTCAGAGCCTTTTTTAAATAAATTAAAGCAGGCCTAAATAAATGGAGCAAAATGCCATATCTATAAATTGAAAGATGTCCTAAAATTGTCAGTTCTCCTCAAATTCGTGTAAAAAATTGAATGTAAACCCAATTAAAATTCCAACAGAGTTTTTCTTGAACTTCCTGAAACTTAACATACTAATTTCAAAATGTATGTGAACAAACACACAGTTCGGGAACCGTCCCACAGGTGTAATCTCCTACAGAAAAGTGACAGTAAGTAAGATAGGAAAGAGCGTTTGCAGGAACGGGTGGAAACACAGGAACTGATGGAGGGAGTGGAAACACACGCAGACTTTTATGACTCTTGTCACGTGGCAGAGCGGGCCTGCCCGTTGTGGAGAGAAGGTGGAACATTTCATGACAGTGCCCGGCAGCTGTTTATAAACAGCCAAAGGAAGGACAGCATCCCTCACTGACAAAATAAACTAAGATGAGTTTTATGTGACACGTCAGACCTGAAGGTTTTGAAAGAAAATGAAGGGTTAACACTGCTGTCATCTCGAGTCGATTTTTAAAACAAGATGCAAAATCATTTAAAAATGGATAAAGTTGATCACACAAAAATCATCCCTTCTGCTTATCAAAACTCAGCATAAAGCATGTGTGACAGAGACAGAGAGAGACAGAGACAGAGAAGTGACAAAGAGGGGAGACACTGGCTGCAATACGTGTGTGTCACATAGTCTCGGCAAATAATCAGCGTCTGGTGCGCATTATTAAAATCTACAAAACAATAGAGAAGCAACAGCAACAGGAATCTGGACAACATTAGCAGGAGAGGAAACCTTAGAAGTGAACTTAAAAATTTTAACTTTTGCCATCTCTCAATTAATCACACAAGTGAAACTAAATTCCAAGGAGATATAACTTCGTACTCATCAGATGGGTAAAAATTAAATTAAATAGTCTGATAATAACAAGAGTCCATAAGACTATAAAGCGATAGAGACTCTTGAACACAGCACAGTATAAATTGCATAAACATTTTGCAGAGGAATTTTGTCTAAAAATATTAAGGTCTACAATGAACAGGCCTTCCAGGTCTGGGAAGATGGCAAAAATAAATTCACAAGCATACAGAGCATGTAGTGGAATTATAGAAGGGATGCTATAGGCATTTTTTGAACCATGGAAACATCCAAATATCACTTAAGTGGTGAATAAATAAGTCGTGACAGTTTTGTAGAGTGACGTATCACACAGCAGTGGAAAAGAAGACACAGTTACACACCGACCAACTTGGAGGACTCTCACAAATAAAACGTTGAGAGGATACAAAGCTTTAAAAGATACATAGGTAAAGGGTCCTTATGAAAACCTGCAGCTAATGTTATTCTTAAAGGTTAAATACCAAACTGTTCCCTTTAAGGTTGGGGACAGGGCAAGAATATCTACTTTTACCATTTCTATTCGAAATGTACCATGGGTCCCATGCAGGGCAATTAAGAGAGAAGGGTGGGGGAAGGAGGAAAAAGGGGAGGGAGAGAGAGAGAGAGACAGATGGACAGAGAGATTGAGAAAAGGAGAGAGAAGAACAAAAAGAAAGAGAAACAGATAGACAAGTGGGAAGACTGGAAAGTAAAGAGTAAAGCTTTTGTATGTGCAGGTTACATGATTTTGTATATAGAAAATCTGAGGGAATATACAAATACCAGAACAAACAGATGGATTTAGCAAGGTCTCAGGTTAAAAGATCAATATATAAAATATTAATTATATTTCTACCAGCAATAAACAATTAGAGAATGAGGTATAAAACCTCAGAATTGTTAGTAGCATTATAAAGAACCCCTAGGAACACATTTAACAAAAGATGGGCAACACTTCTAGAAAACATTGCTGAAAGAAATTTTAAAAGGCCCAAATAAATGGAGCTATAAATCATGTTGGTGCATTGAAAAGCTCTCTATTGTTAAAATGCCAGTTCTCTTCCAGAATGATCTAGAGATTCAATGCAACTCCAAAAAAATTATATCAGTCTTTTTTAAAACTAGAAATTGGCAAGTTAATTTCAGAATTTATATGGGAATACAAATGACCTCAAGTAGCAAGACAATCATGAAGTTAAACAAAATTAGAGCATTTGCACTCCCTGACTTCAAGGCTAACTCTAAAGCAACAGTAATAACGATCATGTGCTATGTGCAGAAGTATATACAAATAGATCAGCGGAAACGAGAAGAATATAGAAATAAACTCACATGTGTCGTAGGTTATTCTGAGAACAAAAAAAAGGTGTCAAAGTAATTCAATGAGAAAAAGAAAGCCTTCTCAATAAATGGTCCTGGCAAAAGAAGATAGCCAGTAGCACCATTTAAACATTTTATGTTTATCAACTCACTTGAATTCTCACACAATCATATGAGGAAAATACTATGACTATCTGCATTGTTACAGAGAGGAAACCGAGGCACGGAGTAGGCAGATAACTTTCCTACAGTCACACAGCTCACAAAGACCAGAACCAGAATTAGAACTGTAGCAGCATGGAGGGTTCAAAGCGAGGTGGGATAGGATGGACAGGTTGTGGAAGAAGCTGCATTTGACCTGGGAAAGAAGAAAAGTGTTCATTTGAGGGACAGTTTTCCTCCATGATTTTCTCTGGGTCCCTTTTCTGCTTTGTATGCTTCTGGCCCCAGAGGGTCCTCACTCTAGTTACCTCCCTTTGAAGAGGTCATGACCTAGCCATGCTTTACTGCCTCTTGAAGGGGAGGTGCCAGACCCCTATGAGCCAGGAAGATATAAACCACAATTCCCCCAATATGAAAGAGATAATTTGAATAGCCCTATAAATATTAAGGAAACTGAATTTATAAATACTCCCCAAGAAAGAAAATTTCAGGCCCAGTTGGTTTCACTGGAGAAGTCTACCTAATGTGTAAAAAACTAACAGGAAATGTGCAGAATCTCTTCCAGAAAATAGAAAACCGCTCTGATTTAGCATAATGCTGGAAGTTGTAGCCAGTATAATAAGGCAAGACAAGGAAAAGAAAGACATACAGATTGGAAAGGAGGAAATAAAACATCCCTATTTGGTAACGACATGGTTGTCTACACAGAAAATCCCAAAGAACTTACAAAAGAAAAAAAATACTCTCAGAGCTAATAAGTGAGCTCAGTAAGTTCACAAGATACAAGATCAACATTTAAAAATCAATTGTGTGTATATAATTTATATATAATATAATGTTTATAATTATAAATTGCTATATATGTAATACATATACAAGTTTATATGACATATTATATATGAATTAATAATATGTATATATAATATATATTACATATATTGTACATTTATATTACATATATACGTATTAGCAATAAACATGTGGGCACCAAACTTTTAAAAACACTATTTACAACCACTCAAAATATCAATAAATGAATTATTTACATGTAAACCTAACAAACATGTATAGAACTTATGTGCAAAAAACCACACTGATGAAAGAAGTCCAAGAACTAAATAAATTAAGGGATATACCATTTTCAAACACTGGAAGATTCAACATAGTAAAGAAGTCACTTCTTGACAAATTGATGTACAGACTTAACACAATTCTTATCAAAATCCCAGAAAGATCTTTTGTAGATATAGGCAAAATTATTCTAAAATCTCTATGAAGAGGCAAAGGAGCTAGAATGGCTAACATAATTTTGAAAAAGGAGAATAAAGTGGAAGTATTCAGTCTACCTGGTTTTAAGACTTATTACATGGTTATAATAATATCTATGGAGGCCTTCCCTGGTGGCGCAGTGGTTGAGAGTCCGCCTGCCAAGGCAGGGGACGCGAGTTCGTGCCCCGTTCCTGGAGGATCCCACATGCCGTGGAGCGGCTGGGCCCGTGAGCCGTGGCCGCTGAGCCTGCGCGTCCGGAGCCTGTGCTCCATAACGAGAGAGGCCACAGCAGTGAGAGGCCCGCGTACCGCAAAAAAAAAAAAAAAAAAAAAAAAAAAATCTATGGAATTGGCAGAGGTACAGACACATAGATTAATGGGATAGAACAGAGAACCCAGAAATAGGTCCACACAAATAAATCCAAAAGATTTTCCACAAAAGTGCAAACGCCATTTAACAGAAGAACACAGACTTTTCAACAAATGGGGCTGGAGCAATCGGACAAAAATTTTAAAAAGAATCTTGACCTATGACTCACACTTTATCCAATAATTAACCCAAAATGCACAAATAAATCAGGGACTTAAAGGTAAAACAAAAAACTATAAAACTTCTAGAAAACAATGTAGAAGAAAATCTTTGAAAACTAGCAGTAGGTGAAGAATTCTTAGACTGGACATTAAAGCCATCATCAATCAAAGGACAATTTGATAAAATGGACCTCATCAAAATTCAAAATCTCATGTTGTAAAAGATACTATGAAGAAAATGAACAGACAAGCTATCAAGTGGGAGAAAATATTCCCCAGCTACATATCAAAGGACTGGTATCTAGAATATTTGTATCTATAGATACAGGTAAACATGTACATATCTCAAAACAGAGCAGATGAAAAACAAGCAATCCGGTTAAAACATGGACAACACCCATGAAGAGACATTTCAGTAAAAAGGATATACAGATCTCAACTAAGCTCTTAAAAGATACTTAACACCCCTAGCCATTAGATAATGCAGCGAGATATTCTTACACACCTATTAGAATGGCTAAAACAAAAATAGAACAGCAAATGCTGGTGAACATGTGGATAAACTCAATCACTCACAGACTGCTGGCAGGAATATAAAATGGTGAATCACTCTGGAAGTCAGTTCCACAGTGTCTTCAAAAATTAAACATGCAGCTACCATATGACCCAGAATTGCACTCCTGAGCATTTATCCCAGAGAAATGAAAACAAGATGATACAAAAACCTCTGCACCAGTGTTCACAGCAGCTTTATCTGTAATAGCCAAAAGCTGAGAACAAGTGTGATGTCCTTCAATGGGTGAATGGTTAGACAAACTGTTGATAGCAAAATATTCCTACCATAGAATACTACCCAGCAATCAAAAGAAATAACTATTGATACATGCAAGAACCTGAATGAATCTCCAAAACACTATTACAAGAGGAAAAGCCAGTCCCAAAAAGTTGCAGACTATGTGATTCCATTTATAAAACTTTCCTGGAATGGCAAAATGATAGGAACGGAGAACAGAACAGTGGTCACTTAGGGGTGAGGGAAGGAGTAGGGACAGAAGGAAAGCAGGTGTGGCTGTAAAAGCACAAGAGGGATCCCATGATGGTGGGACTGTTCTGTGTCTCGAGTACATCAACGTCAGAATCCCGGTCGTATATTGTACTGCATTTGTGAAGTACTGCCGAACTGACTTCCAGAGTGAGTCCACCATTTTATACTCCTGTCAGCAGCCTGTGAGTGATTGAGTTTATCCATATGTTCACCAGCATTTGCTGTTCTATTTTTTTTTTTTAGCCGTTACTGCAGCTTCCATTCAGGGAAGCTGTGTAAAGAATACCCATGATCTCTCTATATCTTATAATTGTATGCGAATCTACAGTTTTCTCAAAATAAAAAATGTGATTAAAAAAAAGTAAAGTGCTTCATAACTGGTCTCCCCCACTAAACTAAAACTCCATGAATGACTGTCTTCCTTTATATTATCTCACCACTCTAGCTGCCAACTAATAACGTGTCAAATGCATCAATAAAGTGTACTACTATTATTGTGTTTGCTTCAAAAATTGAGTGGGGGCTTCCCTGGTGGCGCAGTGCTTGAGAGTCCGCCTGCCGAGGCAGGGGACGCGGGTTCGTGCCCCGGTCCGGGTAGATCCCACATGCCGCGGAGCGGCTGGGTCCGTGAGCCGTGGCCGCTGAGCCTGCGCGTCCGGAGCCTGTGCTCCGCAACGGGAGAGGCCACAACAGCGAGAGGCCCGTGTACCGCAAAAAAAAATTTTTTTAAATCGAGTGAAAAAATTTGCACACACACATATACATATATATATATATATATATATATACACACATATGGCTCTTGGCACTTGAAAACTATTCAAAGTTAATGACAATTAGATAAATGCAAAATAATACAACACAGATACCTTGAAATGATGATTGGAGAACATGAAAAGGTTTGACGATACATCCTGTGGGTGTGGCTGTGAAGAATTACACCTTCCGTGCATCTCTGGGTAGAAATGCAAACAAGCCCAAGCCTTGGGGAGAGGAATTTGGCAAATATTTAGTAAAACTATAAAAATATACTTACATTTCGATCCAGCAATGTGACTTCTAGGAATGTACACTGAAGATGCATCTTCTACAATATGAAAATGAACATGCGCAGAATTATTCACTGTGGCAGTGTTTATACTTGCAAAATGTTTGAAAGAGACTAGATGCCCGTACATTGAAGAGTGATTAAATAAACTCTGGCACATCCACAAAACAGAGTACCAGTACCATGCAACTGTAAAGAAATGTGGAAGATCTATGTAGTGATAGAGATTTCTTTGATATGTTGATAAACTGAAAAAGGAAAAAGTCCAAAAGAGTATCTGTATTGTGCCACCTTTCACGTAAGAGAGATGGGGTACACAAAAACATATATGTGTCTCCTCATTGTGTGCAAAAGAATTACAGGAAGGATAAACAGAAATTAGTGAGACTGGTTACCTGCAGAGGGAGGAAAAGGCCATAAGATAATAAGAATGATGGGGCAGTGACATTTCTCTTAGTACAGCTTCTTCTCTTAATAGCTCTGACTTTTAGAACAATGGTAAAGCTTCATATGCACTCAAAAAAATAAATTAAAATTAACTAGGATGTGAATGGAACTCAAATTTAATACCAGCTGTAACAAAAGTAACCGTTTTAGAAAAAAATTGCTTAATTACATAATCGCAATGTAGGGTGTAGAAAAGAAACTAACTAGCCTAAGTAACTATGGAAAACACCATTTTGATTGTATACTCTAAGACTTATGCCAAAAAGGAATATACACAAATATTGTATTCTAGTTAATAAACGTACTTCTCAAAGGGTTAGTTTTACATGCACACTAGTACTGAGCTATGCAAATATGGAAAAGAAAACCAGGTATCTCGTTGTTGTAGAAAAAAGTCACAGTACTGAAATACTAAAATATAAAGAAGTACTGAAATACTAAAATATAAAGAAGTACTGAGATACTAAAATATAAAGAAGTACTGAGATACTAAAGTATAAAGAAGTACTGAGATACTAAAATATAAAGAAGTACTGAGATACTAAAATATAAAGAAGTACTGAGATACTAAAATATAAAGAAGTACTGAAATACTAAAATACAAAGAAGTACTGAAATACTAAAATATAAAGAAGTACTGAAATACTAAAATATAAACAATTGCTGAAAGGGGGGAGACGATAATGACAGTGTGGTGTTGGGTTAGAATCAGAGGTACCGGTATGAATTTATGGTTTCAATACATGTGCAGAGATATCAAAACTGGAATAGACTGACATATGTGTACAGGGATCCCCAGCTTTTCAAAAGTTTGCTTTACGCCACTTTGCTTTCCCAAAAGACGTACACTAGTACCTGTTTTCACTAAGGGAAAGAAGAGGGTATCACTTTTATGAAAACAGGTAATTGCTTCTTTAATTGCTTCTTTACTTTGTGCCTTTTCGGCTTACAAAAGTTTTCTTAGGAATGAGGAAAACCTGTACCACAACCCTTTGTATCCACAGCTACAGATGCAAAACCCAGGAATACAGAGGGCTGACTGTATTTATTGTACTACACCATTCGTATAAGGGACTCCTGGAACCAATCCCCCATGGATACCGAGAGACGACTGTATATGTGTGTGTTACAAAAACTACATACTCTTCCTAGTTGTGTGCCCTGGGGACACCTAAAGGCAGTGACACCCCAGAAGCAGTGAATGTACCCAAAACCCAGATCTTGGTTTCTAAATAAGATTCTCACATAAAGGAAAGCAGGGCTCCTTGGAGAAATGACTGGTTCTGGACAAGGAAAGTACAAAATGAGCCCAAAGAGTCTTGTGTTTCCTGAAAGTAAGGAAATGCTCAGCAAATAACAAGGACGTGTTGAAAAGACACAGAAACATCTTGAAGGAACCCTCAGTGTCCAATGCTGGGACCATCTGAGCAGCAAAGTAAATAGAGTATTCGATTATAATCCTCAGATGGAATAAGTATCCACGTTCAGTATTGATATAAATAAATATTTGAGGAAGAAAGGACAGCTCCTCCTCACAGCAGAATTTCAGTTAATAAATGTAGAAGGACTGGAAAGAGTAGCAGTATCCCTGTGACGTCAGTACTGCAGTAGCAATTGCTGCAGACAAAACTCGTCAGTAAATACTAACATCAGTGAGTGAAAGTACAATGAGAAATAGAGTAGCTGAAAAGCCTCAAACTATCTCCTGCAAAATACTGATTCATTACGAAGGGACAGATTGTGACTTTACAGTGGAGAAAGCCTGAAGATATCACCCTAAGAGAGCAATGAAGATGAACATTAATATCATTGGCAGTGAGATACATTCCACACCCCTTGGAAATGCGTTGGGGAGGGCACATTGTTTCTGATATATTCCTGCCAAAAAGATATGACTTGAGTCTAATCGTGAGGAAACATCAGACATATCCAAATTGGGTGACATTCTACAGAGTAGTTGAACGTACTCTTCAAAAGTGGAAGGTCATTCAAAACAAACATGAAGAACACAGATTTGTTCAGACCAAGGAGACCAGGCGCCTGCATGCAACGTACGATCCCAGACTGGACACCAGCCCAGAAAAAAGAGCACTAGTGGGACTACTGATGAACTTCGTAGAAGGTTCTGTAGATTAGCGCCAAATTAATGTCTAGTTTCCATACTTGTGCTATGGTTAGATAAGACGTTAGCATCGTGGGAAACTGGGTGAAAGTTGTGTGGAAACTCTTCACTATTTTTCCAACGTTTCTGTAATTCTAAAATGGTCATTTTCAAAGATTTTATTTAAACCAAACAATTTGTGTAAAAATGGCCCATTAGGGTCTTCCCTGGTGGCGCAGTGGTTGAGAGTCCGCCTGCCGATGCAGGGGACGCGGGTTCGTGCCCCGGTCCGGGAAGATCCCACATGCCGCGGAGAGGCTGGGCCTGTGAGCCATGGCCGCTGAGCCTGCGCGTCCGGAGCCTGTGCTCCGCAACGGGAGAGGCCACAGCAGTGAGAGGCCCGCGTACCGCAAAAAAAAAAAAAAAAAAAAAAAAAAAGGCCCATTAAACAATCTCAGATAAAGTAACCCAGGGCAAATACTAGATTAAGCCTTTGGCTTTCCCATGCAAGTCCATGTGCATTCTTAAGGGAACCTTCACAAAGAATTGAGAGTAAGGTACGGGGAAACAGGAAAATCACTAAAGAAGTTGTGTGTGTATGAATTCCGACGTGGCTGTTAGCATAGGGAAGAAGGCAAATATACTGGCTACCGTATACGTTTTTTGGAGAAATGCTCTCCAGACAAAGGATGACTCTGCACTAAAAAGCCAGTGATTACGTGAAATTCTGCTCTAACTTCTCACCAGCAGCAGGGCCAGGAGTGCTGTGGCGGGGGCCCAGGAAGCCAGGCGCCCACTTTGAATGTAGCCAGGGAGGATGGATGGTGGGAGGTGAGCACAGGAGCAGAGCTGAGCGGCGTGGAGGAGACGCAGGGCTGGTCCATCTGCAGCCGTTCCTGCCCTTGCCCTACAAACTGCTCACTGACGGCCAGCATCACAGAGGCTCCTGGAGAGGCGAGCATGTCAGGAGAAGCCACGATCACAAATGTCAGTGTCCTGACACAGTGAAGCTGTGCCTCTCGGCCATGTCATAGCACAGCCTGTGTTACCGGCGAGGCTCCTGGCTTCACCATCCCCCAGGGCTGAGCATCTCCACGGGGTCGTCTGCATCCGGGCAGCAGTGGGAAAGGTTCCTGGGAGACGTCTGAATGGGTCAGTCCCGGGAAAGGTGAACCGGACCTCTCCAACGTGACGCTGACCAGAACTGTCACTCGGCCCACCTGGCTGTGGGAACACCTGGGAAGCATCATCTAAGGGCCCCGTTTGCTGAGCTTCTTCCTGCATCTCACACACATGGACCCTGGGGGTTTTCCCATCCACTCTTCTCGTCCTGAAGTTATTCACGCAAAATCTCAAATGCAACTTTTTTCATTCAAAATTATATTTTAGAGATATTTATATTAACACAGAGAGATCTGGTTCATTCATTTAAACTGTTATAATGTATTTCGTGGTATGAATAAACTAAAGAATAAATCATCCTTTATAGGTGAGAATATAGTTATTTTCCATTTTTTAGCTATTATAAGCAAGGCTGCAATGAGCATCCTTTATATATGTCTCTGTGTGCCCATACAGGAACATTTTGTTTCTTCAAATGAATTTATACGCAAGAAAACACTACAGAATGGGTATGAATGCATACATATGTACTTAAAATATTATAAATGCAGGGTAACCTCATATACTAATAGCACTTTGCGTAGAAAGGGAGGAATGAAGGAAGGAGGTAAAGTGGGAGGCTAAACTAAAAGTTTTTAATTGTATCTCATTTATTTATTTTTAAATTTTTATTTTATATTGGAGTATAGTGGATTAACAATGTTGCGTTAGCTTCAGGTGTACAGCAAAGTGATTCAGTTCTATGTATACATGTATCTAAACTAAACAAAATATGCCAGAATGCTGGCGTGTGTTTGATCTGGGTGGTGGATAACTAAGCATGTTTAAAACAATTTACTAATGAGAAAACTCTGCTGCCATCTGAACGCTGACCACCATTGTAACCACAGCAGATCCTCTAATCCCATCAGAGAAGCTCCCCTCTGCCCCAGCGCCATCTCTCTCCTCACCAAAGTCTAAGGTCTATATTTCACACTTTATTTGCGAATTGACCTTGCAGCCTCTTGCTTGATCTTCAGGGCCAGCAAGACCGGGCTAGAAGGAGTGCAGAGTGCTATTAACCAGCCAGGTGTTTAAACCCTGTGCCAGGAAACAAGCTTAAAGGAGACATTTCCCAGCCCCTAATGTGCAAATTTTGATGCACACAGCTGGATCACACAAATTGAAATGTTCCAGGATTTGGTTAATTGGGGGAGCTACAGGTATAATTTAATTGTGTGCTCAATTTTATAGCCTTTATTTTTGGAAGGCAAGAAAACAAATAAATTTGAGCATAGATTGCAGAGTAAACAGCCTGTGATAATTTTACCGCATCATTTAATTATGAACCTTTCCGCACAGCTTCCTCTTTGTCAGCCTCAAAACCCTGAACTTCATTATGGCAGCAGGAAGAGTTTTCCTTTCTTTTTAATTAAGTTTACTTTTCGATTTAGAACTGATCATGCTGACAGACGCTTTAATTCACTTGGAGTTCTACACTTCACTTTGCATTTTATCTCCTTCTTGCTTCTGGGAGCTTGTACGTAAGAAAATTGTCCAGGGATGGATAGGCCACACACAAAAATGCTTAGGGGACTGCCAGTGAATTAGACTTGATTGGGAGCTATTTCCCTGTAGTCACCAGCTTCCCCTCCCCCATAGGCACCAGCGGATTGTTCTCAGAGGCTACGGTGTTCCTGTCACTTATTTTCTTCTGGAGCCATGTACTATATTAAAATCTCCGTGTACATTACCAGAAATCCGTACACCGACCCTGCCTGTGGCTATTAGCATCCCCGTTTGAGAGGCGGGACATGGAGACCCCTTCCACCCAGTGCACAGTAGAAGCGGAACAGAAACACAGGTCCGTCTGACTCCAGACCTCAGACCTGTCATGGCTTCTCATTGCTCAGGCTGTTTAGTTTAGAAGCTGAAATTGCTTCTACAGTGAGAACCAGTGATCATAACTGGCCAATTCCACTCAGTTGAGAAGTTGGTAGTGGCCATCATTTGAAATTTCTTGCCTTCCAACCTGAAGGTAAATGGAAACATTTAAAAGTTCCTAGTTGAGTTTTGCCTCATGTCGAATGCCTTTGAGCTGAAGCCAGAAGAAAGCTCGGTGACATTCCAAGGTGAATGGCCTCCTTTAAGGGCGCCTGCACTCGCAACACTAATGTATTGCCAGGGTTTTCTCTCCATTATAAAGTTCAAAATGATGTAACCATACGCCCACCTAGGCTTCTGAATGTACACCTTTGCATTGAAACTTAGATCTTTTGGCTGCATCTGTATTTTCTCTCCCTTGTGCCAGGCTGTGGAATGTCTGTCAGCAAACCCGTCCCCTGGTGGCACCCCAGGGGTGATTAATGTGTGTTATTTCTACAATTAGGACTTAATGTTCCCTTAAGTGATTTATTCTGTAAGTTCTGGATGAGTTACTTTTGTTTTTTATACTTTCCCATTACTGATCTGTATTTTTGCCAGCCTCCTTTAAAGGAGTATAAAACAGAGCTGCCATTAGGCAAATTATCGGTAGACATTATTCAAATTGTATCTTAGTTTGGGGGAGGACAAAGATCCATGAGGCAGTTTTCATTGCATGGCTGAAATATCCCCGAATACTTGCAAAGCCAAATTCCTTTGCCTGTCTAGAGAGCCGTCTAAAGGAACGGGCTCTGACATCCCAATTGTGCATCCCCTCTGAGTTGTGTTGGCACTTCTGGACTTTTTAATGGCGCATTATAGTGCACAAAGAGGACGTGTTACTCCTAAAAGTAAAATGGACACATTGTCACCTGGTTCTCCAATGCCTCGCCACAGAGTTGAAAAGCTTGACTACCTGAGACGCTCAACACCCCTCCTCTGTTCTTGGAACCACCATTTCTAGCGTAAAACTTTGCCCTTGCATCATTGCACTTCACAGAAATGAAACAAATGGATTTAAATACAACCACCTTCTATCGTAGGTAGGTGGAGAGTTTTTGCCAGCCTGGAAAACTGCACCTCTCCGTATTCACAGATTGATTTGAGCAGGTCAACTCCCACTGTTCTGGACAGTCACACCAGTGCTCTGCTCTTCAGATTCTATAAGATGAAGAATAACTTGAGAAAACTCTGTCAATCTCAAATTGATCATAATAAGACTCAGAAATGTCACAGCTTTTCTTATCATCCTGCATTAGGTATTCTTGATTATATATGGCAGGAAACCCCAGGAATTGTTATCATATTCAGAAGTCCCAGCATAAGATATGTCAAAATGCTACATTATTTATATAAAAATTCACTGATGGCTGTGTCGGGAAGATAGATCTCCTGCTCATACATCAATGGGTTTTTTCTCAAGGCAAGTGCAACTGTACTGAACTTTCAAAGAAGGATAAGAAGTATGGAATAGGTAGAATACTACCTAGAGATAAGATTTCAACAATAGAACTTGACTTCAAGCCAAAAGCCCAAATCACTCTGTGCAAGGAAGGAAAGGCAACCCAAGACTCTCAATCTGAACCAGCATCTGTATACAGAGGATTGAGGTCTGGTGCATGACAGCAGCAGGCTGTAGGAAGAACTTCTACATGTGGCCGTGTTCAATGTCAGTGTCGTGGTCCAGGCTGGTGTTTCCCATATAAAGTGAGAGACACAAGAGTCAAGTACAGTTTCTAGATCTTAGCCACATAAGTTGAGCCAAGATTGGGCTCCAAATCCAGAGATAAATGAGAGATTAATCAGGACACCAAGAAGAAGTGGCACTGACAAAGCAGGGCCTTTGGAAGAAGGCTGTACATTGCCCTGCAGGGACACATCAGGACCTGAGTGCAGGTCACCCAGTTACGCTCAGAGCCCACATGTGAGCTGGTCCAAGTCTTCTTAGACACTGTCCCCCTTTGCAAGTACGGCCAACAGGTATGCCTGGGGCTGAGTTTCTTGGGAGAGTCTTTCCATAGATCCAGAGATGAATTTACAAAGAAGTCAATAAAGTTGTGTGGAAACTCAGTTGCACCAGCTACTTCCAAGGTCCTGTACTTATTTTTCAATGTATAATGTACTCTTTTCCATAAAAGGGAGCCTAAATGTGATAAATTCAGGCCTCACGAGATCTCAGTCCACCTCTGCCGAGACCCTATCAAAGCTCTTGAATCTGCAGTCTTTGGGGTTTCAAACCATACATGGCCCTTCATGGAGTAAATTTGGTGTATGGGTCTTTCATAAGAAACGCTTTACTTTCTACAGCACAGAGGGACCCCAAAGCCTCTCAGAGGAAGACCCAATTCACAACACTCATAATCACAGCTCTAGATGTTTATCTCAGTTGATCACTCCAACAGAAAGAAGATGTAAAGAGATTTACGAGGTACTGGCCAAGTTAGAAACAACTTTAAAAGATGAGCCCTTGTAATTTCATTTGTAGATAGGTATTGAAATAAGTCACTCGAAACCTAGAAAGTAACCAACTTCTGTAATCGAAAACAGCTAAAAATTCCTGAACTTCTCATCAGGTAAACTGTCCTGGAACATATATAATATGTAAAATGTATAATATATAATATATGTAACATATATAATATACCTAGAGTGTTTAGTCCTGCTAAAGGCTAGTAGGCATATAAATAATATGATGGGGTAAGCCTAGATGCCAAATGATCTCTCTTTAATGTCTAATGGGGTAAACAATAGGAAAAAGGAGAGGACTTCCCTGGTGGCGCAGTGGTTAAGAATCCGCCTGCCGATGCAGGGGACACGGGTTCGAGCTCTGGTCCAGGAAGATCCCACATGCCACGGAGCAACTAAGCCCGTGTGCCGCAACTACTGAAACCCGCATGCTCTAGGGCCCACATGCGGCAACTACTGAACCCACGTGCTGCAACTACAGAAGCCCACGCACCTAGAGCCCGTGCTCCGCAACAAGAGAAACCACCATGATGAGAAGCCCGTGCACCACAATGAAGACCCAACACAGCCCAAAATTCATTAATTTAATTAATTAATTTAATTAATTAAAGGGAAAAAAAGGAGGAAAGTAAAACGGTAAAGCATCCAACAAAAAAAATTCATTAGCAGCAACAAGCAAGGAAGTTAGATATAACCTCATACTATCACTTAAAAAAAATTGTATCCAAAGAAGCAAGATTCCAGCATGCAATGTCTCTGGACAGCCTAGAAGCTCCCCACTTTCCTCTGGCGCTCCCTGACACAAGCAGAATGAGGAAAGAAGTGGATATGGCAAAAATCTCGAGAAATTGCACTAATAGTCCTCAATCCAGGGAGAACTGGACTAAAATGGTGCGTAAGATTACAGGCAAATATCAGTGAAACCCTGGAAAACAGAGGTCTTTCTAATCTCCTCAGTGCAACAGCAAAGATACAAGGAATTAAAAACCAGCAAGGCTAGTTGTCTTCAGGGCTTCACATTGAATCTGAGAATCATTTGAAGGCCAGAGTTATTCCATCATTGGAATAGAGTCACCTCTAACTAGTAGCATTAACCCCGTGGGAAAGAAATTAACTAGCTTCAGAGGGAGGAGCGCTCAGAGCCAAGACCAAAGCTGCCTGCAGCCCAGCTGAGCTCTCCTGGGCTCTGCTCTAGTGGGTTACAGAGGAGCAGATAGAGCCCAGGGACACAGCTCTGTATTACGGTGCAGAGCAGAAGAAAACACACCTTAGAGTGTGGTCACCAATGCTATGACCATCAAAGTATTAGATACAAAGTCTGAAAGGACATCACATATGAGCTGGAGGATGGATAGAAACAATAGCAACTATAAGGACACTACAGTTGGACGGAAGGAGGGAAGGAGGGAAGGAGGGAGGGGG
>RJWK010020179.1:0-31646 GCA_004363435.1 Platanista minor
AAACACTAACCAAAGAAGCAGATGCCTTTGTAGAACACTGAGAACCACTGTCGTAAAAACTGGCATCTCAGGCTTCCCTGGTGGCGCAGTGGTTGAGAGTCTGCCTGCCGTCGCAGGGGACACGGGTTCATGCCCCGGTCTGGGAAGATCCCACATGCCGCAGAGCGGCTGGGCCCGTGAGCCATGGCCGCTGAGCCTGTGCATCCGGAGCCTGTGCTCCGCAACGGGAGAGGCCACAACAGAGAGAGGCCTGCGCACCGCAAAACAAAAAAACAAAAAAAACCCCTGGCGTCTCATTTTCAGATAACTGAAGAATATCAGGCTCCAAACCATAGCGCAATAGACAGTGGAAATGGTAATGCTGCCAGTCCCAGCTGTTCAAAGTAGGTTTTAATTGAGAACCTTTCCCCTCTCCAAAGATGTAAAATGTCAAGAACTCTTAGAACCACTGACTAAAAGAAGGTGAAATCTGGGGCTTCCCTGGTGGCACAGCGGTTGGGAGTCCGCCTGCCGATGCACGGGACAGGGGTTCATACCCCAGTCCAGGAAGATCCCACATGCCGCGGAGTGGCTGGGCCCGTGAGCCATGGCCGCTGAGCCTGCGCATCCGGAGCCTGTGCTCCGCAACGGGAGAGGCCACAACAGGGAGAGGCCCGCGTACCGCAAAAAAAAAAAAAAAAAAAAAAAAACAAACAAAAGAAATGACCCTTCACAATGTATACTCTCTCTATTAACCAATTCAGATTAATTTACCTTGTATTTTTCTTTGGCTTTCTCTTTTCCAAGAAGTTTAAGAACTTTATCAGCTAACAGCATGCTTTGCTGATTTTGGAACCCTTCTAATATACACACAGCAGTGACATCTAGAAATGATGCAGAAAACAAAAGTATGAAATTATCACAAAGATGATTAGCAGCATCAAATGGATTCAATGTTACCACAGAAAGCCAAACTAAATGCACAGCTTTATGTGGCTATCATTTCCAATAAACTGATTCTTAGCACTTTAGCTTTACATACTTTATGACCAAACTCAAAGCTCAGAAAGTCACTCTACTTCTCTAGAATTCACTTTCCTCAACCTGTGAAATGAAAGGGACTATACTACAGCCTTTGTGATGTTTCTAATCACTCCAACATTGTACATAGCAAATAAAACGAGTAATCCAGGAATATTCTTTTCTGGCCAGTTAAGTATACACCAAATCAACATAATGTGGCTCTCTCATGTCTGGTCTTTTTATAGGCCTCAGGGTTACTCCTCCTCTCCAAAGCCATCTTGCCACAGAGCTCTCAGTTAAATCTGCTTCAAAATACCATTTTAACCTGGCTATGCTACAGCTCAACACACAGTGGTTTGAAATTTAAAAGATCAATGTTTCCTTAACCTCTCAACTTTTCATTCAAAGTAGTGAACAATGGCTGTCTCTCTCTTTTTGAACTCAATTTCTCACAATTCCAAATCCTTGCTCCTCCAAACAAGTCAATCTTCTGTATGTTCCCCTGATAATCTGGCTAGTGCCAATGTCAATGTCTTTTCCCTTTCCCACTTCTCCATCTAAAATCCATTTAAACTCCTCTCTACAATAATCGCTTAATAACTTCAAAGTCTGGTTCAAAACTCAGAAGTCTCTTTTCCAAAGCAACACTCCTTCCACCCACCACCGAAGTACGTGATACCACAAAACCTCAAGTTTTTCTAAAATGTTCTCTAAACCACTCTCAATTGGTAATCCTGATTTTAAAAAAATAAATAAATAAAACAGCTTTTCCCTTTTAAATAAGGTTATTTAAAAAAAAAATTATGGCTAAATTTCTGATTATTGATGCTTTTAAAGCAGATTTAAGTATGTAGTGGAAAGTACTTTTCGACTGCAGAAATTGTATTTTGGTTTAGCTCTACATCACCCAGAAGAATGTACTTTATAGGCCAGTGGCAGATACCCTAATTGAAGTTTTGGCAGCAGATATGGCCAATTAGAGGCCAAAGAATATTTATAATATTTACTGAGAATGGCAAATTCACTTGATGCTTTGTATCAATTACATAATTTCTAATTGAGTAGAAGATAATGTTTGAAAATTACAAGGGCAAAAAACAAATGTTTTCTTTAATGATTCATCTCAAAATTATTTCATATTTATATAGGATATTAACTGAAAAATACGTAGAATCTTAGAAACACTATTGCTCACTAAAACCTCTTTTCTGATTTCTTATTCATGAAATTACACTGATGCTCACTAATTGCCAAGTTTAAAATGTATGGCATATAAACTCTAAATCATTTAATTCCATAGTTGGGAACCGAGACAGTACTCAAGTATCTGCAATCTCAATTTAAACTAGAAAACAAAGTCTCAATTGGGGAAGAGTAAAACTTTTAAACACAATTGATTTCTCTACTAACAGGCAGAGTTTCATATAAATTTACCAATGACTATGAAGCCTTTAGTAATTTTCATACATAAATACAAAAATACCCATACCTTCTAAACACTCCTTCTTATTGTCTAGCTTCTCGTGGGCTTTGGCTCGTCTAAAGAGAGCTTTCACATATTTGGGATTAAGTTCAACAGCCTTTGTACAATCTTGTGCCACCTCTTTCCATTTTTGCTGTAATGAAAGTATTAAAAAAAAGTCACACTAAAGGAAGCACTGTTTGACAGAAATCAGTTTTCTAAACTCAGTAGGCCAAGTATTAAGAATCCCACAACAGAAAAAATATTCCCAATTCATACAAAGAGTTAATATCCACAATACATTATAACAGCTCAAGTAAATAACTGTAATAAAGATTAGCAACCTAATTTTTAAAAATAGGTAAAAGACATATTTAATCCATCTTTCTACCACCAAATCTACAACCTACCTGCATCTATGTGATCATATCATCTCCTCCTTCCCTCCTGTTAAAACTGAGGAAGCACCCCTCTTCACCAAAGGCCAACCTTCCACTTGTGGTATGGATCCACATTCTCCCCACTTCAAGGACTTCACTGTTAGCTATCCTGCCTCTGCATCAATCTGCTTCTCTACTGAATGATTCCTATTAGCATAAAAACACTTGCTTTAGTATTTTCCACCTTTTAAAAACACTCCTTTGATTCCGTAGTTCCCTGCAGTTATTGCCCCATTTCTTAGCTCCTGTTTATTGCCAAACTTCCAAGGAGTTGCCACTCTACCTGATTTCCATTTACCTCACTGGCTGCTCCTTCCCAATTTCTGTAGCTGACTTCTCCCCCTCTATCTGATTTCTACATGATGGAATGCTCAAGGACTCATCCCTTCTCTCTCTCAGGTGATCACATCTATTGTCCTGGTAGTATATAACATCTAAAATTAGATGACTCCAAACTTTATCTCTTTAACCCAAACCACGTTCCTAAAATAGAGACATTTCTCAATTCAACTGTCAGCTGACTCACTCCTTCCTCACTCCACTATTATTAAAACTCCTGCTTCTCTTCACGCTTCACATCCAATATAACAGCAAATTCTGTTGGTCTTCAGCTTTCCTTCATGTCTCACTTAGGCAACTACAACAACATCCTTCCTTAGTCTCCCTGCCTCCACTCTTGCCTCCCTCCAATATATTCTTGACAGAACAGTGAGAACAATTTTAGATGATGTTCTTGCCCTATTTAAAACCCTTAAATATTTCCCATTACACTCAGAATCAAATCCAACCTTCTTACCGTTGCAAGGCTTTGCCTGATCTGGCCTCTGCTACCTTTCCAGTTTCATCTCTCTATACCCCAGGATCCTTTATACGTACTTCTTTAATCATGGCAAACTCTTGTCTACCTCAGAGCAATTACATACACTGTTCCTCCATTTGTAACACTCTATTCTGCACTGTTTTATGCACCAACCCCACTCACTCATCTATTATAGAATCAAAGCATTTATCAAAATGTCATTTAAGTTGTTTTGCGATCCTTGAGTTCTACGCATAATTGTTTGCTTTTATAGACCCAGCTCCTACTATAGTAACCTTGCTATATATGAAACAGTCAATAAAATTTGGTTGAACAAAAAATGCAGAGAATATAAATGCTGAATAAACATAGAAAAAGATTGTCCACTTCACCAGCATCTCAAAAATTGCAAATTAAAACAATGAGAGAGAATTTTTCTCCTACCAGAGTGGCAAACATTATTAAGACTGATAATACACATAGTCAGTGAGATACTGGAAAACAAACATGTTCATATATTATTATTAGAATAGGTATCGATACTATCTCTTTATATTTCCATTTCTAGAATTTTATTCTCCCAAAAGTATGAAAAAAAAATACTTACAAAAATATTTACTGCAACACTGAATGCAACAGGGAAACTAGGAAGCGATTCAAATGTTCATCAACAGGGAGATGTTTTCCACTATACAACCATGTAACAGCTACTACATATAGCCTTTAAAAAGAATGAAATAGATCTGTGTGTGCTATGAGAAGCTGTACAAGATACAGGGGCAACAGAAAAAATATGTTGCAAACAATGTAATAGGAATTCATCTTTTGGTCTTTCCCCCCCCCCCCCACATATGCTATTACATATATGGGGACAAAAGCTGAAGAAATAAACGGAAACTGTTGAGGAGGATGGGGTCACCAGAAACTTTAACTTTCTGTATTATCTAATTTCATAAAATGTGATATATACAACTTTGGATTGTGTGTGTGATGAGCAAAACTAAAATTTGTTCTTAAAAAGCTATGTAATTAGGGCTTCCCTGGTGGCGCAGTGGTTGAGAGTCCGCCTGCTGATGCAGGGGACATGGGTTCGTGCCCCGGTCTAGGAAGATCCCACATGCTGTGGAGCGGCTGGGCCCGTGAGCCATGGCTGCTGAGCCTGCACGTCCGGAGCCTGTTCTCCGCAACGGGAGAGGCCACAACAGTGAGAGGCCTGCGTACCGCAAAAAAAAAAAAAAAAAAAAAAAAGCTATGTAGTTAAAGGATATAAAAACCAAACAAAAATCCTGTAATTTCAAAACAACTTCAAAAAGTTTATTAGATTTGAGTGGCGTTAACTGAAACATTATGCAAATAAAGAGAAACAAAACAAACAGAAAAACCAACCTAGGATACATACCAACTGCTCAAAGGCAGCAGCTCTGTTTTGATAAAACGTGGAAAGGTCAACATTCTTCTCTGTAGGGCACAAACTGATAGCCTCGGTATAGCACTGAATAGCTTGTTCATATTTTCCTGCTTTAAAATATTTGTTGCCTTTGTTCTTGGCTGCTTGCGCTCTATCAAGAGAGTTCTGAAATATGAGGAAACAATTATGAAACACTTATCAATACTCAGTAATAGATTCGGATCACAGTGATTAAATGACACACCGAAGAAAAAATGGGAGGGCAGAATGGCTGTTCACAATGCAAGTCACTCATATAAATATCATCATGGGATAGAGTCTTACAGGATTGCTTAGCCAAAAGGTTTATATATTTTTAACTTGAAAAACACTCGGACTTCTCCCAAGAAAAGGCTGTAGTGCTTGAAAGTACCACTTTTCTGCCACTCCTGCCAGCAAGAGATATGATAGCTGTGTTTAATTTTTGCCAGTCTAATGAGTATAAAACAGTGGTTCTCAATCAGGGATGATTTTCCCTCTAGGGTACCTCCCACAATGTCTGGAGGCATTCTGATTATCACAGCTAGGGGTCAGGAGGAGGCACGACTGGTATCTAGTAGGTAGAAACCAAGAATGCTGCTAACATTCTACAATGCATAGGACAACACCTGCACAGCACCACCTTGATCCAAAATGTCAACAGTGTCTAGGCCGAAAAAACCCAGTGTAACATAATTCTAGTTCACATATTATTGTAATTCACATTTTCCTCACTATCAGTGAATTTGAAAATCTGTTCATGTTTGTTTATTGGTCACTGGACTTTTTCATTCTGAAAACCACTTATTCACACGCATTGCTGTTTTTCTATTAGGCTGTTTGTCAACAGTGTAGAAGAGATACTAGAAAC
This sequence comes from Platanista minor, assembly GCA_004363435.1. Taxonomy (NCBI): domain Eukaryota; kingdom Metazoa; phylum Chordata; class Mammalia; order Artiodactyla; family Platanistidae; genus Platanista; species Platanista minor. Next base: position 6,001 of record RJWK010020179.1, read on the forward strand.
ACTTTGCCATCTTCATTACAATTGTTATCCCAAATCTACTGTTTGCTAATCAAATACATTTGGGGGATTCCTATCTCTGTCTCAGAATCTGCTTCCTAGAGGAGCCATCTCACATACTTCATGAGTTAGTAGTTAATACCCACTGAGGACAGTTGCAAAAGCTTCAGTCAACGTTTGGGAAGCATCTTTGTAGACAAATCCAGTTATATAGGTTCCAGCTACTAGGTCCAAGAGCTTCATGTTCATGGCACATCCTCACCCCAAACTTTATTGTTTGTCAACATCATTCAACTTTAACAAATATGTGATTATGAAAGAATTCGTGTATCTCCAACAGGTAAGCATTGACAAAGCAAAAGCAGAAGTAGCTAACCCCACAACTAACTTACAGGGAAGGCTATGTTGCTAGGGAACCAGGGCATCTCAGTCACAAAGAGACGATGGAATAGCAACCTTCTGTGTCTGCTCTTTTCTCCCTTCCTCTTGCTTCATTCTTCTTTTCTATCTTTTCCTCTCCATTTACCTTTCATTTCCCTTCTCCTTTAGTCTGAATATAGCTAAATTTTTTTGTTTTTCTTGTTTTTTGTTTATAGTGTGCAAAGAAGGATGTGTAGGAAACTTTAAGTCCAGAATATAAAACAGCTAGTTTAAGCTAGCTAGTGTCAAGAAGAAACATGCTCATTTTAAAATAAGATGTGGGAGGATGAAAGGAGCCAACTAGAACACAAACAGAGTAACAGATAAATATGAAATCTTCCACTTGTAAATAGCCTAATCACCTTCCAAAAACTTTGACAGTAAAAATCCTCAGCACAGGGCTTCCCTGGTGGCGCAGCAGTAGAAAGTCCGCCTGCCGATGCAGGGGACACGGGTTAGTGCCCCGGTCCGGGAAGATCCCACATGCCGCACAGAGCGGCTGGGCCCGTGAGCCATGGCCGCTGAGCCTGTGCATCCGAAGCCGGTGCTCCGCAATGGGAGAGGCCACAACAGTGAGAGGCCCGCGTACCGCAAAAAAAAAAAAAAAAAAAAAAAAAAAATCCTCAGCACAAAACATTCATACTAGAAGACAACTAGGACTCTCTTATGTAGTTGTGGATTCTAGTTGCTGGAAAACTGCACTTGAAGCAACCTCATCAGTCCTCCCACCCCACTAAGAGAAAGAGAAGTCAGACTGGAGTAGGGTTTTATCATTCAGAAGGAGCGAGGATCCCCTCCACCCAAGAGACAAGTGACAAGCATACCTTGCCTATCTTCCAAGAGACCATACTGTCAAGAATTGCTAACATAAAGGAAAATTAATACCATAAAAGAGAGGCACCTGATTCAAATAAAAAACTAGTATTTGAGAAAGCAGGATAAACAAAGCAAACAGAAAATTTAACATCAGAGAAATGAGAGATTATCACAGTCATTTTTAAAAAGGCTGCTTCTAAAGAGCACCAATTAGACATCCTGGAAATTAAAAAGAATTATTACAATAAACTCAATGGATGGATTATATATTAGAATGGGCATAACAGAGGAGCAAATTAACGAGTAGAAGGCAGAGCCAAGGAAATCTGCCAGAATGCAACAAGAACAGAGGACAGGGAGGTGAGAAGTTTGGAGGAAAAGTTACATGATATGGAGTATAAATACCAAAGTTCCAACATCTATCTATCTGAATTTTAGAAGGAAAGGCATAGGGCTTCCCTGGTGGCGCAGTGGTTGAGAGTCCGCCTGCCGATGCAGGGGACACGGGTTCATGCCCCGGTCCGGGAAGATCCCACATGCCGCGGAGCGGCTGGGCCCGTGAGCCATGGCCACTAAGCCTGCGCGTCCGGAGCCTGTGCTCCGCAGTGGGATAGGCCACAACAGTGAGAGGCCCGCGTACCGCAAAAAAAAAAAAAAAATAGAAGGAAAGGCATAGAGGGTTTTAAGAAAATATTAGAAAAATTTTTGGAGTTGAAAAAAAATGACACACATTTTTAGACATATCGTGGTGAAATTTCACAATAAAAATCCTTAAACTTTTTAGGTAGAGGGCTTCCCAGGTGGTGCAGTGGTTGGGAGTCCGCGTGCCGATGCAGGGGACACAGGTTCACTCCCCGGTTTGGGAGGATCCCACATGCCGCGGAGCGGCTGGGCCCGTTAGCCATGGCTGCTGAGCCTGCATGTCTGGAGCCTGTGCTCCGTGGTGGGAGAGGGTACAGCAGTGAGAGGCCCGTGTACCGCAAAAAAAAAAAAAAGTTTTTAGGTAGAAAAAAACCAGATTACCTACAAAGAAAAAAAAGAACCAAACTGGGATCATACTGTCACCAACATTAGGTATTTAAAAACAATGAAGGAACAACTTTAAAGTCCTGAAGAAAGATTATCTTGAACTTAAAATCTTGTAACTAGCTAAATTAGCATTTAAGGTTGAACACAGGAACAGAAACAGAGGTGTACAACTTCCTTACCACTAAAAATAAACCCCAAAGCAGTGGAGATGATCAATAAAACAAAAAGCAGGAAGGCGAGGGTAAAGGAAGAAACAAAAAAGCGGAGTACATATGGCAGGAATCATTAAACATGTCAATAATAACAATAAATGTGAATAGGTTAAATCTCCCTATTATAAATAAACTATCTATTTATTATTTTTGGCTGCATTGGGTCTTTGTTGCTGCGTGCAGGTTTTTCTCTGGTTGCGGCGAGTGGGGGCTACTCTTCGCTGCGGTGCGCGGGCCTCTCACTGCAGTGGCTTCTCTTGTTGCAGAGCATGGGCTCTAGGCATGCAGTCTCAGTAGTTGTGGCTCGCGGGCTTAGTTGCTCCGCGGCATATGGGATCTTCCCGGACCAGGGCTTGAACCCACGTCCCCTACACTGGCAGCAGATTCTCAACCATTGAGCCACCAGGGAAGCCCAAATAAACTATTTAAAATAAAAAATAACCAGATGCTACCTATAAGGCACAACCTAAAACAAAATGACAGGTCAAAAAAAGAATGTAAAAGTTACAGAATGTAAAAAAGAATGTAAAAACGTTACAGAATGCAAATACTTGCAAAAAAGAAGGCAGTATGAGACAAAAAGGCAGTATGAGACAAAATACCCATTCACATGCCTCAGATGGAGCACTTCTGTGGGCAGTTTTATTGATAAAAGATACAATCTGCCAAGAAAACACCGTTACCACAAACCTTTGTATGCCTAATAAAACTTCAAAACAGTGAAACAATTACTTTTGATGTTAAATACAAAAACAAGAAAAACATTATTTCAATTTCTTGTAAAAAGTTTATAATGTTTCTAAGTCATTGAGAACATAGCTAACACACATTCTAATATACTAGGGACTGTTGATAGAGAAAATAATGTGTCAAATGCCTGTGAGAAGTATGTTCGGCTACAAACATATTGAAAATCTATTTAGTATTTTTACTAAAGATTTGCAGATTAAATAAAAAGAACGTTCTTCGGACAGAGTAATGACCTTGTTTCATTAACACAAACAGGCAATGAACTCTTTCCTGTCTACTGGAAGTTTAAAGCTACAGGATGTCACACAGAATACACGGAGAAGCAGTCATGGTGAAGGCAGACAAGTTAAAAGAACAGAGAAAACTGGACAGGTATACAAGGCTTCCTCTCCTTAGAAAGATGGATACTTCCAATTTTTATTCAGCAAGGTCTAAATCAACCTAAAACCAACGAAGAGAATCTTTCAATTACCCAGACTCCGGACGCACAGGCTCAGCAGCCATGGCTCACGGGCCCAGCCGCTCCGCGGCATGTGGGATCTTCCCAGACCGGGACACGAACCCGTGTCCCCTGCATCGGCAGGCGGACTCTCAACCACTGTGCTGCCAGGGAAGCCCCAGTCAAGTTTTTACAATAGATTCCCTTTAAAAAGTATTATAAATTCCTAGGGGCTTCCCTGGTGGCACAGTGGTTAAGAATCCACCTGCCAATGGAAGAGACACGGGTTCGAGCCCTGGTCTGGGAAGATCCCACACGCCGCGGAGCAACTAAGCCCATGCGCCACAACTACTAAGCTTGTGCTCTAGAGCCTGCAAGCCACAACTACTGAGCCCATGCTCTGTAACAAGAGAAGGCACTGCAATGTGAAGCCCATGCACTGCAACGAAGAACAGACCCTGCTCTCCACAACTAGAGAAAGCCCGTGTGCAGCAACGAAGACCCAATGCAGCCAAAAATAAATAAAATAAAAATTTAAAAATTATTATAAATTCCTTATCACCTAAGGCCTAAATCAGAACCTGCTTAATTTCCTTTCCTTACTGTACTGGAAAAAAGAAAAAAAAGATGCTATGACATTGAGTGAAAAAGGATCAAATTACATAGGCAAATCACCAAATTGCAAATTTTCTCCCACTGTCACTGCAGAGCGCTACCAAACCACGTTTGGGGAGAACAATATCTCAGTTAACCTCCCTATCACCTTCTGCTCATTGCACCCCCTCTCCCCACCACCATATTACTTTCTGTCCGACTGCTTCCCTTCATTAACAAAAATGCAGAGAAAGAATGGCATTACAACAGAGACAGCACAGAAAAGCTAATTATTTTGGCCCACCAGTAAAATTTAGGACAAAAAGCTACTTAGCACAATGCCAGCTTATCAATCAACACCAGCATTCTGTTGTGTCAGGAATTAGACATTATTTTCACAAGCTTTGAGACCAATACCAGGTAGAAATCAAAACAAATGCACTGGAGGAAAAAGTTTAAATTAGAAAATATACAACTACCAATTCTTTATAATATAAGGGATTTTAATTCCAACTCTCAGGAATGCTTTGCACTGCTTTTCAGTCACTTTCTCCCCCACTCAGTCTACCTTCTCAAGTTATAATAAGAACTTTTGGAATTAAAGGTTGAAGTTGGAAAATAAGCCCAAAGACAATTTTGAAAGCATATTTTATAAATGAGGAATGAAGACATAACAACTCTAGGATGTAATGGGAACACCCTGAAATGCTATTATCTTTTCATGTGGTCTATTTTCGTATCTAAAAGCTTCTAAGGAGATTTAAAAGACAGACTATCAAGACATTATGTTACTGGAAATCACTCTTGGTTTCGGTAACCTTTTTAAAGTTCCGAACATTCCATAACATTTTACAGTAAAATTCTGTGAAAATGCATCTTTTTCTTACAACAAATTAGTTTCTGATTGATCTGAAAGATCTTCTTAAGTAAGCTGGACCATATCATTCCCTGCTTAAAAGTTTCCAGTAACTTCCCACTGCTATTGCCTATACATAAGCCTCCAAACTCCCGTTACTCCACTCCTGCCACTCCGGCTTCCCACATGTAACTTTGGTGGATTCAAAAAGTACTAATCTCTTCCTAAAAGAAAACAGTTTGAAAAGATTAGGTACTGAAAAGATTAAGTACTATGTATTCAATTTCCACAGGCATAAATTTAAACTTTGTGAATACTGGTAAGAATACAAATTACAAAAAAGAAAAGACATTCACTTCTGCCTAGTATGTCACACAATCAAAGTATTATTTAAAACAATCTATTAGATAACTTAGCTTTCTTTCCATCCAGGATTTGAATAAGTTTCATCTCTTCATAATGAATAACTGTCCAGCAGAGTCAACTGCATGACTCCATGTGATTCTGCTAAGTGAATTCAAAAAATATGTGGAGCTGAAACTTGTACGGAATCCTGACATTAATGCATGAAGGAAAAATCAATTGTCAAAATTACTTTTGAAAATTCTTCAGAAGAGTAACACACTGGAAATGCAAGGTAGGAGCTATTATTATCCCCATTTTACACATAAAGCAAGTAAAGCCCAGAGAGATCAAGAAGCTTGCCCAAGGCAAGATTCAAACAAGCAATCTGACTCCACATTGCCTAAACTTTACTTCTATACTGCATGGATTGTCATTCACACTTTATGAAGAATGAATATCATCAGAATCACATCCAGACTCACACTCTGGAACTGAAACAAAGGAAATAGTTCAGGTATTATATCTTGCTCACTACTGACCCCAGAGCAAAAGGACAAAGAGAATCATCAGCATAATTAGGTCTTTTTGTTTTTGCTAAGCAAGTGTAATTGATTTCATTTTAGTTAAAAACACATTTGATGTGACTCCACTGTACAACGATCAGCAGGATAGTCTTTATCCTGAAGGAACTCTAGAGACAGTGCAGGAAACAAACAAGTGAACTGGCAGCCTCTCATAAAGAACTACCGCTGATCAAACACTGAAACCCCAATATCACATTAAGAAAATGTACATTAGGTGATTAGAAACTTGTGTAGCTAATAAGTAGAAAATTTTTAGTTCAAAGAGTAGCAACTGCATATATACAAACACATACAAACTATGTGGGTAAAACATAAGGTTTAGGAATAAATAACTCAAGTAATAAATCTAAAAGTAAACAATGAGAAACATAGTAAATACTATGTCTTCTCTCTCTACAACAAACACTGCTGAAACTTGTCAGAGACAAAACCTAGGAATCTGCCCTCCACCTCCTGCAGAGGCAAATCTACTATGGAAAACAAGTTACATTTAAACACCAAAGCAACAAAGTATTGATACAATCCCCATAAATTTATTAGAATACAAAGTAAGAAAACAATCAGGGTTTGAATCACCAGTCAAGGTTACTTCAGTGAAGGTTACTTAGAACAATCTGCTCTGGAACCAAAATGACTAAGAAACACAGTCAGGAAAATACTCCAAGGAGGAAAAACAAGGCCAAAAGGGTTATTCAGCACACAGACACAGAAGAAATTCAGGAGACCAGAAAGGGAGATCTAAAACAAGTCCTGCGATGGTAACATAACTATGTTACAGACGGCTTTCAATGACATGAATCTGGTAATAAGCAATCACTGTAAATTCTTAGCGAGTATTTATAAAATATTATTCTGATGATCACACACATATAGTCACTAAAAGGAAATAAGCTAGAATCAGGTACATTAATCCATGTGTAAGGAAATAAAATAGGTACAGTAATCTCCCCTTTATCCATAGGGGATACATTCGAAGACCCCCAGTGAATCCCTTTATCCATAGGGGATACATTCGAAGACCCCCAGTGAATGCCTGAAATTGTGAATAGTACTGAAACCTATATATACATTTTTTCCCATATATAAGTACCAAGGATAAAGTTTAATTTATACATTAGGCACTATAAGAGATTCATAACAGTAACTAATAATAAAATCGATTATAACAATATACTGTAATAAAATTATGTGAACGTGGTCTCTTTCTCAAAATATCTTATTGTACAAATTTAATGCCTTTTCCATCTTACCTAAACACACACTGTGGCTGTAACTTTTGCAGTTTGAGTGTGACAGCAAAACCAGCACAAATTTCTCTTTCCTTCTTCACAGTTCAGAAACAGATTTATTCTTACCATAGATCTTAGCAACCTCACCATATGATTATTTTTCCTTTCCCTTTAAGTCAAGCACATTCACCTTTTCACTGAAAAGAAGCAGTTTAATGACTTCTCTCTAGCATACCTGAATTGCCAGCATCACTACTCTTGTGCTTTGGGCTATTAAGTAAAATAAGGGTTACTAACTAGTACAAGAGTCAATCTGATAGCTACAAAGTGACTAACGGGCAGGATATGCTGGACAAAGGGATGATTCACATCCAGGGTAGGATGGAGTGGGACTGTGTGAGTTTTCATAATGCTACTCAGAACGGCACACAATTTAAAATTTATGAACTATTTCTGGAATTTTCCATTTAATATTTTCAGACCACAGTTTACTGTGGGTAACTGAAACTACAGAAAGCTGAAACTGGGTAAGAGGAAACTACTATATTACTTATCATCATAATTACACATTTACATCCAGTTAAAATAAACATGAGGTGGTTCCATAATGTTTCTCTTAAATGGTTTTATTCCCTTAAACTTACCAAATTCCAAAGGCATATTTTAAAATTTGGATCGCAACTTTACAAAAGTAGCAATCAACTCTGGAACACTTACTTCATGAGAAACAATCTTTCAGTACTTAACTGACCAATTGTTACTTTTATAAGAATCAAATCTAGGATAAAAGATACCTAAGATAATAAGAAAGTCCTTTCCCATATTATGTCCTGAAATTTAAAAATCTACAACCCCACCTACTAAACTGTAACACAGAGAACTCTTAGTTGCCTAAGAAGAACCTATTTGTAAGAATGCTGCTTCCAGGGCTTCCCAGGTGGCGCAGTGGTTTAGAATCCGCCTGCCAATGCAGGGGACACGGGTTCAAGCCCTGGTCCGGGAAGATTTGCATGCCGCAGAGCAACTAAGCCCGTGAACCACAACTGTTGAGCCTGCGCTCTAGATCCCGAGAGCCACAACTACCGAGCCCGCATGCCGCAACTACTGAAGCTTGCATGCCTAGAGCCCGTGCTCCGCAACGAGAAGCCACTGCAATGAGAAGCCCGTGCACCACAACGAAGACCCAACGCAGCCAAAAATAAATATATATTAAAAAAAGAATGCTGCTTCTGCAGGATTATGGGTGGAGTTCATACAAAATCACATGATTTATAAAAAGAATGCCTAAATGAGGTTTACGACTGTTAAACCAATTTCTAGGATAAACTGGTAGAATACAAATGAAAAGCTGGAAATTTTGAAAAACTATTCAGTTTATGGGAATTTTTAAAAAATGTCAAATAATGAAGCTTCATCAGTTCATTCACTCAACACCTGCTATGTGCCAGGTTCTGAAAAACGGTGAGAAAGATAGAACCAGTCCCAGCCTTCACAGAGTCAAGAGTTTAGTAGGAAAGACATGAATAAGTGACTCTAGTACCATGTGGTAAGTGCTGTGGAAGAGAAAAATTCAGTGTTATGTAATCACATAATGGTATGCTTAGGTAGAAGACTTTCAGAAAAGGTGAAATGACCTACATGTTGTGACTTGAAGGATGAGAAGGCAGGGGTACTGGACATTGTTACAGAACATCCAAAAGCAAGAAACAAGAAGTGGCAAGAGATGAAGACAAGAGGTAAGCAGAAGCAAGATCAAAGAGGGTCTTAAATCATGATGAATTTGAACCTGGTGAGCAATGAACAGACCACTTAACAGTTCTAAGCATGGGACTGTTAGGATTTACTCTAGTAGTGACAAAATGGATTGGAAGAAGACACTAATGAGAGTATCAGTTATTCAGTCAAGAAATAGCAGTGGGAATGGAGGAGTAGTCAGATACTTACGAAGTAGAATTTTCTGGACATGTTTCTAGATTGGATGTGGAGAACATGGAAAGAAGAGAAATTTAGGGATGATATCCAAGTTTCTGGCTTGGGAAACTAGTTAGATGACACACATTAAATGATAAGGAATAGTCTCAGGAGAAACAGGAGTCTGGTGTGAAACACTTGTAAGGTAATGAGGTGAAGATTTCCTTTAAATCTGGGCCTTTTGAGAGGTCTGGGCTATAAACAAGAAATTAGGGGGCCATCAGTATGTAAGTGTTAAGTGAAGCTTCTGGAGGGCAAGCAAGCATCCAGTAAAGGTATGGAATATAAGAATGCCTATGACAGAACCATGAAGGTCACCAAAAGAGGCAGAGAAAAGAACCTGGAAATGAGACTGAGAGGAATCAGCAAAGAGAGGTATCAGTAAGTTTTAAGAAAAGCAAAGAAAATCAGGAGAACATAGTGTCTCAGAAGCCAAAGGAAAAGTTATGAAATTAAGAGAAGACGATGTGAAATATTGCAAAGCATCAAGGAAGATAAAAACTGAAAGGTGTTCTCTAGACTTAATTATATAAGAATGTCACTAGTGACCCTGATTTAAAAAAAAAAAAAAAGATTAGAAACAGATCATTGAGGGGGAAGAATTATTTCATTTCAACCATGACTGATAACAGCAGGTTACTCAGTTTTTGACCCCTTTATTAAAATGTTTAGGTACATCTCTCCCTTCCTATTCTAAAGGACTGACTTAGGTTAGTGGTTCCTAAACATTTCCTGTTGGGATAACTCCTGTGTAACATTGAAAAAACTTGGAACGCTAGAACAACTGCTTTTTAAAATCATCAAATTAAAAACAATTGGATAAAACACTACTATAAAGTCAATAATAAATACATGCACATTAGAAAAAAAATCCCAGGGACTTCCCTGGTGGCGCAGTGGTTAAGAATCTGCCTGCCAATGCAGGGGACAAGGGTTCGAGCCCTAGTCCGGGAAGATCCCACATGTTGTGGAGCAACTAAGCCCGTGTGCCACAACTACTGAGCTTGCAATCTAGAGCCCATGAGCCACAGCTACTGAGCCTGTATGCCACAACTACTGAAGCCCAGGTGCCTAGAACCTGTGCTCCGCAACAAGAAAAGCCACCGCAGTGAGAAGCCCACGCACTGCAACGAAGAGTGGCCCCCGCTCGCCGCAACTGGAGAGAGCCCACGCGCAGCAACTAAGACCCAATGCAGCCAAAAATAAATAAATGTATTAGAATAAAAAAATCACAGGTTGCTTGAAAAAAGAAATACCTAAGACATTTGTGCAACCAGATACCACGCTTGGTGTATATGTGGGCATGATGCTCCCCTGTGATAACTCTGGCCCAAAGACTGAGAAGTCCTGTGGATTAGATGACTGGCAAAGAACCTTACCAACTTTGAAAAATCTGTAATTCTCAAGTTTTCAAAATAAATTACTGAAGCAAAATGGCACATCATGGTAGATATTATAATGGCCCCAAGTGGAATATGATTTAATACTTTACTTCTATCTCACACACTATCCACTGTGATTAGATGCCTTTCTCTGGTGAAATCCTAAAATCCCCATTAATTAAACAAAAATATGAATTTTTGCTTTTGCTTTACAGGTATATGCTATCCCAGAAAAAAAAATAATTTGATATAGCCTGCTTGCATGTGAATATCTCAAACCCAATAAACAGAAGCCCAGTTATTTTATTAGTTCATTTTTACATTAAGGCAAACATAAGCCAACAGACGATAACCACTGATTTTCCACTTTATGCACTGATATTGAACCCTGAACTGACAAATATTTGTCCATTCCTTCATTGCCTTAAAAATTACAGCTATTGCTCAGGTGGAGAAAGAATAGTCAGAGCATCAGGATTCTGCCAGTTTTTACATCAGTTCAAACAAATGCTTTCTTGTTTACAAAACCCACTGAGGTTGACAATTAAAAGGTGCTATTCAAATATAAAGCAATTTCTCCAACCACAGATAATTATAAATTTCAATTTGTGGTCAGTTATATTTAGGTAGTCTAATAATAACTCTGAGGACTAGACTATAAAAAAGACAAAAAATAGTCTTGCAGTACTTATTGGTCACCATCAGCTAAAATACAAATTTCCATTTAAAAAATGGCAGACATTCTTACTGTTGCTTTACTAAAGTATCATCTAGTAACTCAAAGCAAGACTACAGGTACCACCCCACAAATTCCTCAAGAACAGTATATGCAAGTGTTCTGCTCAGTTTTATTTTGGGTCAAAAGGAATCATTTCAAAGCAGTTCAAGTTATACAAAGAAGTCAATGTTAAAGTCTAAATTTTAGCGGCAGTCAGGTGAATTAAAAAATATGTTCTGATAAAACTACAATACACCATGAAATTTAAAAATTATCACAGTGTTGACCTAGACAATGCTGAAAAGCTGAAAATGGGATTTAAGGAAATCTAAAATCTGAAAGACAGTTTGCTGAATTCTATCAAATACCAAACAGGTGAGGTGGGGTAGTATTTGAAACTGCAATGAAATATCAAAACCTTGTTTCTTTTATAGAAATCATCTTTATTTTTGGTGATTCTTATAGAACAGAGAACTTTTATGTATTTTTCATTCACTTATTATTCTTCTGTGATTAAAATAAGCAAATGAAATAGGAAATGACCAGAGAATTTCAGAAATATGAAAACAAGACAAATGATGACTAATTCAAAGAATCACCGTGATTACCACTCTCATTAATAGCACTCAGAATCACCAATTTTTAGGGCTGGAAGAAACAGAAGAGATCCAATATTTTAATTCTCTTATTCTACAGGGATGACACTAACGTCGAAGAGACAAAATGACTTTCTCAAGGTAACCATGCTGGAAAGCCCAATATAAAGCACACTTTTCCTGGTTCTCACAGTCAGTGGGTTCTTCCAGCATACTTGTACTGAATCTTTTCTGTGTTTTTTTTTTAAAGCAGTATCTTACTCTCCCATTAGAAAGACTATTTGGCTCTCTCAAGGCCTAGCACAATGCCAGATATATAGGATGCACTAAACTAAGGCAGTTTGCTTCCACATCAGAACTTCCTTTAAAATTAACTTGACTACTTAGTAAAAACATGTCTTCAGTCTGAATAGTATAATGTGGAAATAACTTACAAATGCATATAATTGGGAGTTTTTTGACCAAAAGTTACTGTGAACTCTGTGATTTACTCTGAAACCGCCATTGTACATTCTCAGACTCAGATAAAATCCTCCACCTCACGTTCTCTCACCCCAGTATTGTTAAATGCAGCCAGCCCAATTCCCCCCACAGCTGTCAGATACCAAAAGGATAATAGTTCAACAAAGCCATACAAAGCAGTTAATTCACCAGACACTCCGACGCTTGGCTTAACCGTATGTCAGGCTTGGTCATGTAAATTTCCAGGTAAAATTTTAAAATGAATTTAAGATGCTTCTACCCCAAAAGTTTAAGAACTCATGCCCACAGATGAAATAAATGCCACTGAACACCATTTTACTTTTGTCAACCAACAGTCACCGTATTTACCTATCCCCAACCCTAAAATACTTCAAAAAAGGGGATTCGCTTGTTATTAAAAGATTATTACTAATTAAGTCCTAGGCCTGAGACATGACCAAGCCAATTCATATCACAACGTACTGATAGTTAAGAGAATTTGGCTTCCTTCATTAGTTAGTTAAATACAATCATCACATTTGCAAATGTCCCCGTACCCACAACGCTAAGGATAAATGCTGTGTCACTAAGAAAAGCAAATATTTTTTCTGAAACCAAAAGGAAGCTCTCAACGAATGTTGCTAACCTGTACCCTCGGGCTACTCCATTTCCCATAAAGGCAGCCAGAACTGAGTTTCCCTCTAAACCCATGCGCTGCCTGCTGGCAGCTTCCGTCTGATGGGAAGCCCCCGACGGGCACAACCCGTCAAGGAAAGGCTGCACCCGCCGGGTTCTACCTCCAGGGCTTGGGGCTGCTTCTCACCATTTCCAGGTGAGTACCGGGGCCCTCGGGGTGTCCGCTGCCCGGGGCCGGACTGGCCCTGCCCTCCGGGGTCTTCCGTTCACTGTTGCGCTTCAGGCCGCTGGTGTCGCCTCGGCCCCCGGTCTCCCGGCGCCGCCGCTGCCGGCTCCATAGGTACATGGCACCCGCGCCCAGCAGCAGGGGCGCCCCGACCGCCAGCGCCAGCTGCCATCGCGGCAGACCCCCAGTGCCCGGGCCCGCAGTCGCACTGCCGCCGCCCACCCCACTCCCGGAGCCGGGAATAGCCGCTGCGACCACCGCCGCCTCCACAGGCTTAGAGGCGGCCATGACGAGCGTCCTCCGCCACCGCCTCCTTGCTGTTCACGGGCGCCACAGTCACCAGGCAGCGTGCGAAGAAAAACGCGAGGGAGGCAAGGACGGAAAGCAGTGAGCGAACAAGCACGCTAGGCAGCAAGAGCGGACGACAGAAAAAGGCCAGAGGTCACCGGAAGCCCAAGGCATGCCGGGCCAGACCTGGCCGTCGTCTTCCCTTCTCAACTAGGGAAGGAGTGGGACGGGAGGAGGAGTGGTGAATCACTTCCGGGTCAAGGTATACTGGGCGTGCGGTGAAAGTACCAGGCATCCCTTTTTGTTTTCTTTCGTTCCGTTGCTGTTTGTGAGACTAGCTTCTGGGATCTTGGGCCTCGGGTGGTAGCCGATGCCGTTCCCTACGCCTTCAATAAAGAAGGGCAGAGGGCTCTCTGGTATAGCGAAGCGGAAGAGGGGCGCACATAGGGCGGGTTTTTGGTGCTTGGGTGAGCAGATGAAGAGGCACTGAAACTGCGCTAAGAATGGGCGGGAGTAGCAGAAGAGTTGTGAAGATTATTGGCTGGCAGGAGTGGTGGGCGGGGCGTAGGCCGAGCTGCCTCATTTATTGGTGGAATTTGGACCCCTCGTTTTCTCGTTACTGCCACGTTACGCTACTTAGATCCCGGTGGTGTTAGCTCCGTTGTCTGTACCCGTGTCCTCTGAAACCAACAGGTTGGAAGGACTTTTAAAAATGAGAGGAAAGAACCAAAAGCTGAAGATAGCTCGCTGTATCACTGATCTTCTTAGCTCTACCATGGCCAGATTTTAGTTTGGACGAATTTGAGGTTATTGGGGGCAACAGCAGGTGGCACAAATCAGGCTCGGTGGAAACGGGCAAATACAGGTTGGCTCCAGTTGAAACGGCTTGAACGGCGTCCCTGCGACTCACCGTCTGCACCAATTACGAAAGCGATGACGTCTGTGTGTTGTTATGAGGTTCTCGAACTGAGTGGGTAGAAATGCTTCAAGACCTAGAGTTCCCACCTTTCCTGTACGTATTTGTGTCATACCGGATTCCGCTTGACACCTCGCTCCCTGGAGCATCCGCGGCCTCGCCAGTGCTCTGTTCCGCCCACTGTCATGCCGTTTTGCACTAGATGTCTCAGCCCTCTTGCCACATCCCAAATAGAAATTTCAATTCATAGCTTTTGTGTATCTAATAGCTTTGTCAAATCCTTTCCTCATGTTCTGCACCAGACTTTTTAAAATAAAAATTTCCCTTGCAAGAAATTGTTTAGAATTCTTGATAGAAAATACTAAACAAGAAATTGTTTAGTATTTTCAAAAATAAAAGACAAGTATTAATAGAAAATCAGAATCCAGAACTATGCCTCCCCATTTCAGATATACTGATTTGCAGACGCTCATATTAAAATTTTACAAATGATGATTTTGCTTTTTGGTACAACAGAGGATTTTACAGCATCATTATAGCGGTGCATAAAAATCGAGAGGAGATATATTAAACGGCACCAAAATAGATTTAATGGCCTAATTAGAAAGCTTCAGCATTATTGCTTTTCTCTTGCTTCATGTGGGTTCCTATGAGTAAATTGCTTTCGGGCTGTAGGGTTCCTTAGCAACAGGCTAAAAAGATGAGCTAAAAATAATAGCAATAGAATTAGTTTGATCAAATAGTGATTGTTGCAGGCAATGACTTCTCTCCCTTCCTGATTCCCAACCCCAAAGGCAAGTCTTCTGTGTTTAATGTAATTTTTCCCTTGCCTTTTCAGAACAGAGTTAGGATTTTTCTTTCTTGAAATTTCAGTTTTTCTGCAGCCTCAGGGGATTGTAGAATGCTAGTAATTACAAACTACCGGTAGGAACTGAAACATATAAAGCTTTTAAAAGAAACTTTATTTATTGGAAGAGGTAATAGATTGTTATTGTTAAAATTCAAAAGTTACTGTGAAAAGTCTCCTTAAAACCCTGTTCCCCAGCCACCCGGTTCCCTCCAAAGGCAATGTTAGAGTTCCTTGAAACATTTTGTTTAATTAGCAATTATTTATCTAAAGGGTTGGTTTTCTTTGGTTTTATTTTTAAGATTGGCATGTATATGAATTTGTCCTTGTTACTTTTATACTTTGTTAAACATTTAATTTCCATTCCCTAGCCTATTCATCTTTTTTATCCCATTTTATCCACCATTTCCTAATTGATGATAGTATAGAACTGAGTAAAAGTGTCACTACCTCTGTGACCTCACTGACCTGATGCATAAATTTCTAAGCTGTGGATACTGAGAACAGGTTATATTAAAGATTTAATTAGATGATATTTAAGGACTTTTTAGTGTAATGTTTGTTATAAAATAGTAGGCACTCAATGCTTAGTTCTGTTAATTTTAAAGGAGAGAAGTAAAAAAAATTGTCTCTTTTTCTTAAATTGAAGTTTTATATATGTGAACATAGATATTTTCTTGCTAGATTAATGGAACGCAATAGAAGAAGCTTCACTTTTCTGGTCTGTGTCTTAGGAGGCATTTGAATGAGGCTGAACATCTAATGGCCTAGGATGCAGAACACCTGCGTTCTTATTCTAGCTTTTAATACTACTAAGCTGTGGGTGTGACTGGGCACCTGCTTTCTATATAATGTTACCAGTAGATTAGATGATTCCTAAGGCTTCTCATAGCTTTAAAATTGCATGATTCTATCCCCTCACTTGTCATCGCTACATCAAAGCCTTTTTTGATTGGTAGAGTTAGTGGATAGCTGGTTGGTTGATTGGTAGCCAAGCCTTCCAGTGAGTCCACAAACATGCTTATCTTAGGCACATACATTACACAGCTTGATTCTCTTTCAGTTCTTCCTTAGGTTTACATTCTTTCTCTGTTTTTCTTCACTGAAAAGTTACTTGAAAGAATTGTTTATACTTGTTACCTCTACCTATTTATAACCAATTTCATCCAAAATCTCTTATAATCTAGTTTCTAACTTTTTTACTAGTCTGAAACTGCTTTAAGAGTCACAAGTTATTGTTTGTTTTTAGCTTTCATATGCTTTTATTGAAGCACTTAATACCATGGGTCATTCTGTACTTGAATGGCTTTCAGGAGACTAAATTCTCCCCTTTCTTCTACTCTGATGAATCTCTAGGTACATACTGTCCAATAGAACTTTCTGTGATGTTGGAAATGTTTTATAACTCTGATATTCAATATGGTAACCACTTGAAATATAGCTAGTATGACTAAATTTTTCATTTTAATTTAATTTAAGTCCCTTCATGTGGCTAATGACTACCATATTGGACAGCGCACCTCTAGATCTTCCTCAAGTAGGAGAATCCATGAAAATATATCCTCTTCTTTCTCTTCATTCTCTTCATTTGTAACCAAAGTACATCTCATTGTTTCAGGTACATATCTCTGAGGATAATCTCTATCTTCACATCTGGTATGATTTATCTTTTCACCTGTAGCCCTGTAATTTCCTACTGTTTATTGAGCAGCTTTGCCTGGATGCCTCATTTAAAAAAAATATAACACATTGTCCTCCCTCCTCATTCTCTTCCTTTGTTTAATCCTTTTTTCTCATAATACCACTATTACCTTGCTGGTTACCCATACTTGAAACCTTAGACCTTTTTCAACCTTTCTTTTTTCCGACTGTATCTACCCAAGTACAAGTAAATGTACCAATATACACATACATAAACACAAAATCAGCTGTGAAGTCTTGATTATTCTTTGTAACATCTTTTTAATATTTTTCTTCCTTTTCATTCCCCCTGCCACTTCCCAGTTCAAATATGTGAAAACACTTAAAAGCATGTCTGACACATAGTAGGTGCTCAATAAATAGTTTCTTCCCTTCTTTTCTTTTTTCCATTTCCTTCATCTTTCCTGAATGCTGTATTAGCTTCCCCACCTGTACTGCCTGTCTTCTATGTGTCACTTTGCACCTTGATACTAGATTATTTCCAAAGCATAACTCCAATTTCATTCTTTTTTTTTCTTTCTTTATTTGGTTGCGCCAGGTCTTAGTTGCAGCAGGCAGGCTCCTTAGTTGTGGCATGCGAACTCTTAGTTGAGGCATGCATGTGGGATCTAGTTTGCGGACCAGGGATCAAACCCAGGCCCCTTGCATTGGGAGCGCGGCGTCTTATCCACTGTGCCACCAGAGTCCCTCCAATTTCATTTTTGACCTCAAAGACTTTTAGACTCACTCTACTTCCTATAAACGTCTCTGCCCACCCCCACATCCTTTCTTACACTTTGTCTTTTTCCTTGGTCCACATTCTTAGCAGTTAGCAGTGTTTGAAATTATTTATTTATGTGACCCCGGAATAGGACATAAGCTCCACGAGGATGGAAACTTTGTTCACTTTGTACTCCCAGAGCCCAGAAGATAGTGTAATGGTTGATTTTATATGTCAGCTTGGCCATGAGGAACCCAGGTATTGGGGCAAACATTATTCTGGGTGTGTCTGTGAGGGTTGGTTGTTGTTTTTGTGTTTGTATGTTTTTCTGTTGAGATTAACATTTGAATCAATCCTACTGAGTGAAGCAGATTGCCTTCCCTAAAGTGAGTGGCCATAATCAGTTGAAGGCCTGAATAGAACAAAAAGATTGACCCTTCCTTGTGTAAGAAGAAACTTCAGCTGTCTGACTACTTTGAGCTGGGACATTGATCTTTTCCTGCCTTTGGACTTGAACTGAAACATTGGCTCTTTTTGGGTCTTGAGCTTGCCAGCTTTCACACTGGTATTTACACCACCAGGTCTCTTGGGTCTCTGGTTGTAGACTGCAGATCTTGGGACTTCTCAGCCTCTATAATTGCATGAGTCTGTTCCTTTTATAAATTTCTATATAAATTTCTGGTTCTGTTTTTCTGGTAAACCCTAAGTAATACTAGGAATAGAGTACTGCTCTAACAAATACCAAAAAATGTGAAAGTGGCTTTGGAATTGTGTGATGGGTAGAGGCTGGAAGAGTTTTGAAACCCATGCTAGAAAAATCCAAGATTGCTGTGAAGAAACGGTTGATAGGTATAAGGACATTAAAGATGATTCTGGTGACGGCTCAGAAAGAAAAGAGGCAAGCAGGAGACAAAACTTCCATCTTATAGAAATACATGAATAGTCATGAACAGAATGTTGGTAGAAATATGGGTGATAAAGGCCATTCCAGTGACAACTCAGATGGAAATGAGGGAAAGGTTACTGGAAATTGGAGGAAAGAAATCCTCGTAATAAAGCGTCAAAAAACTTGACTGAATTGTGTTGTACATGAATTTGGGGTGAGAAGGACATCAATTTGGGGGGGCTGGGGGGGCCTCATTTCCTGTACCAAAACTTGTGTTAGTCTACTAGGACTACTATAATCAAATACCATAGTCTGGTTGGCTTAACTAACAGAAATTTATTTCTTACAGTTCTGGAAGGTGGGAAGTCCAAGATCAAGGTTCTGGACAGTTAGCTTTATGGTGAGGGCTCTATTCCTGGCTTGCAGATGGCCGCCTTCTCACTGTGTCCTCAGGTGATTTGCTTTCTTTCACTTTTCTCCTCACCAGAGGGGAGAGAGAGCTGCAAGCTCTTTAGGATCTCCTCTTATAAGGGCACTAATCCCAGTGGACCAGGGTCCTACCCTCATGACCTCATCAAAAATATTCAGTGTATAGCAGGCACTCAATATAGTAGGCACCCAATAAAGATTTTTTAAAGTAAACTATATTAAAGGGTATCAAAGAAGGAAAAAGTGGCATTCAAGATTGAATAGGTAGAATGCACCTTAAAACAATATTGAGTGTCTACTATATGCAGGCTTTCCTTTAAAAACCTAAAATACTTTTTCTGGAACTTTCTAAAACATATCACTTTTCTACTTGTTTTATAGAATTACATTTGCCTACCTCATCGACTGGACTATAGGCATCCCAGGTCAGGAACTATGTCTGATTTATCTTGTGTCTTCTACAGTGCCTAACACAGTGCCTGCTCTAATGCTGTATGTCAAAACAAGGGCATATGTTTTCTCTCTTTGCATTGGACTATACAGAAGTTTATATTTCTTTTTCACAGTTACCACATTGCCATAATTATTTGTTCTCATGTGTGCTCCCCATACTCAATTTTGAGCATCTGAAGGGTAGGGACCAAGTTCTAGTCACCTTTGTACTCCCACATCTATTACGGGGCTGGGCATATAGTGAGTATTTGTTAACATTTATTTATCTACCCAACATGATACCAGAAATGTGGTCAATGCTGAATAAAGAGTTGATGAAGTATTTGACAGTTTCCTGACTACTGCTTTATCTCCATTCCTGTTGCCAGCATTAATGGTCTGGTGCCACCACTGCCGTCCAATATCACTGGTATCAGCTGAGAAATCAACTCAGTTGCTGCTACTGCTGCCATCACCAGAACTAGTCTGCTTGCATCACCACCATCATCACAGCTACTTGTTCCCAGTCCTAAGCATGCTGTAGTCACTGCTACCATCTCCACCACTGCAGCTGCTTGGTTTGTCCTTCGTATTCCACTCATATATAGAAGTACTTGTTTCTTCTGAGCCCTCATGCTGTTAATTTTTCTCCAGTCTTTCTCATAATGGTTTCTGCCTTATTCAGCTTCCATCAGAGCATGAGTTGAGTGGGTGGTACTCTTTGGCTTCTCAGGGGGAATGGCACTTTAATGATTCAATCAAGTAGTTGCTCTTTTTGCTGTCAGAAGAAGCCTCTGTATTATCTTCAGGAAACAATCAACAATAATCCTAGATCCCTCTACTTAGCTGTGACTGTTAGCTCATATGTATACTTTATGCACTCATTTGCCACCTTTCTGCCCACTCACACAGATTCATAAGATCTTTCCATCTTCATCAACTTAGTTCATTGCCACTCACAAGAATCTATGTCATTTGCAAATGTAGAAACATTGCTTTGCACTTTAATTTATAAAGATATTGCATATAGGTTATACTAATTGTGCCTTGCACAAGGATGCTGGGAGAAGTGGGGGCTGAGATTCAGCCTGCACTTTGTTCATCGCAGTCTAGTGTTAGGCTATGCCTGCCAGGAGAAAAATATTCCTTTTTCTGATTTGCATGAAGATGCTGGCCCATCACTTAGTGACTCTGGTCATGCAGACCTGATCTTTGCATTGGTCTAGCACTGAACCTGAGATCCTCTATGCTATGCTTGCCTATCTTTACCTTTGTTGTTTTTCCTAACCAGTGGAAAATAGCCTCAACTCCAATAACGAGGGGGAGACTCAATTTTGTTAAATTTTGAAAAAGTATAAAACCGTAAAAAATAGTTTCTATACCTATCTTCCAGTTATCTAGTGCTGCTTGACACACTGTCCCAAATGGTAGTGGTTTAAAACAACTATTTTATTACATCTACATTTTGTTGAGGAATTTGGGCAAGGCTTGATTGACTCTTCTTCTGCTGGTGTCAGCAGAGTTTACTCTTCTGGTGGGTGGCTGGTCTGGTGGGTTCAAGATGGCTTCACTCAGTTTCTGACACCTTGGTGAAGATAGCTTGGAGACTGGAATCATTTGAGACTATCAAGTGGAGCACCTTCTTGTGGCCTTTCCAGCATAGCAGTCAGGGTAGTCAGACTTATGTGACAGCTCAGGGTTCCCTACTAGAGTGTCCTAAGAGTCCCAGGCAGAAGCTGCAAAGCTTTCCAAAACTTCACTTCTACCATGTTCCGTGGGTCAAACATGTTAGTAAGAACAGGACAGATTCATGGGGGAGTGAATTAGACTCCAACTCTCAGTGGAAGAAGTAGCAAAAAGTTGCGATTATTTTTAATCTACCATGATCTACCAAGATTTAACCAAAGTTGTATTTTGCCATATTTACTTGTGATGCAAATAGAAAAACATTTTCATTATATAACCTTGATAAAATAAACATCATAACTAAAAGTGAAATATTAGTAGTTTTCTTTTTGAAGTCAAGAACCAGTCAAGCTTTTCAGGTTTGTTTATTTATTTATTTATTTATGTATTATTATTATTTTTTTTTTTTGCGGTATGCAGGCCTCTCACTGTTGTGGCCTCTCCCGTTGAGGAGCACAGGCTCCGGACGCACAGTCTCAGTGGCCATGGCTTACGGGCCTAGCCGCTCTGGAGCATGTGGGATCTTCCAGGACCGGGGCATGAACCTGTATCCCCTGCATCGGCAGGCGGACTCTCAACCATTGCACCACCAGGGAAGCCCAGAAGTAACTTTTTATTATTTATAGACAATATGTCTCCATAGAAAATCCAAGAAAATCTATAATCTAGGTCTAAAAAAATAGTTCAGCAACATTGTGGATAAAAGGATAACACGATTCTCAAATTGGTCCCTTGTGCTTTCTAAACTAATGGCTATTTTGTGATCCTCTTGTTCTTAGATCTGACGGATGCCCTTTTACTTCATTCTTCCTTCAGCATGGACAACTATATCAGGTCTTAGCTGTTGGTTGTGTGACCTCACACTTTCCACTTGGGGGTGGAGGAAGGACATCTTGTTGCCAATATTTGTTGCAGAGTTGTCCATGGGTGTTTTGGGGTTTTTAAAATTAATTAATTAATTTATTAATTTATTTTTGCGTGTGTTGGGTCTTCGTTTCTGTTCGAGGGCTTTCTCTAGTTGCGTCGAGTGGGGGCCACTCTTCATCGCGATGCACGGGCCTCTCACTGTTATGGCCTCTTGTTGCAGAGCACAGGCTCCAGACGCGCAGGCTCAGTAGTTGTGGCTCATGGGCCTAGTTGCTCAGCGGCATGTGGGATCTTCTCAGACCGGGGCTCGAACTCGTGTCCCCTGCATTGGCAGGCAGATTCTCAACCACTGTGCCACCAGGGAAGCCCCATGGGTGTTTTCATTTACAGTTGTGCTTTTGGTTTTTATGTGGGGATTCAGAGAGATTGAAAAGCTATGCTATCTTCATTATTATCTTCCCAGAGTACTTGTAGTTCAATAGCATTTTGATCTAGTCGCTACCCATTTGTGTAACTCCCACTGTTTTATATATATATGCTTCATTAAAGTTTTTCTTTTTAGTACTCTGAAGATTTCCCATTGTTTATTGACTCAAAATTTAATTTTTCCAATTTATTTTTCTAAATGTCATAAGTATTTTGTCACAATTCCCTTTAAATGTTTGGTGATCCACTCCTTTATTGTACATCGCAAAATTTTGCCCCTATTAGAAGTGAGACTCACAAGAGTCTAATTCCCCAGCCCAGTTCTTCTCTGGAGCACTTCTCATGGAGAGGCTTATGGACTCAAGTTAAAAGAAAGTGCTGACATGCATCTATTTGACAGGCGTGGAGCAGTTCCTGTTTGCTAAGGTTTCCACTACAGATGCAAGAAAAAAGTGTCCTCACACTTTCCGTCTGTCTGACTGTGGCAGCCCAGATTGAATAGGGGAATACAGGAAAAAAATTGCAACTCACAAATAAAGTACTGAGGCACTACCCTTAGACTCTGAAATTGCACTGCGAAATTAATAACTGGGAGGAAGCCTTTTCTGAAGTATAACACACTGATGAGCTGAACTGATAAAGTTTTTTACATAGTGGTAAATTTTAACAAACTGTGTTCAATCTGTTATAGAATAATAGGTGCTCAGGGATCAAAAAGACCTTGAGAGGTCATACAATTAATAACACTCCTGGAGTCAGAGCTGCACAGAGTCCATCTCTGGCAGATGAGAATCAATGCTGTGTTTAAAGGTCTCTTGTGAAAGAGATGAGGTATCGTTTTATAAAAACCTATTACAGTATCTAAAAACTTTGACTCTGTTGAAGCCTACCATTAGCCAGAATCCTGCAGAACTCAATGATGCTTAACGCCAAAGTAACTGGATATTTATACAACAAATATTCTAGTAGGCAAACCTCGAAAAACATACCTTATTTCCCCCACATATTTTTTACATCCACATATTTTTTACATCAACAGTGGTTTTTTGTTTTTTGTTACTTGCGGTACGCGGGCCTCTCACTGTTGTGGCCTCTCCCTCCCGTTGCGGAGCACAGGTTCCGGACGCGCAGGCTCAGCGGCCATGGCTCACGGGCCCAGCCGCTCTGCGGCACGTGGGATCTTCCCAGACCGGGGTGCGAACATGCATCCCTTGCATCGGCAGGCGGACTCTCAACCACTGCGCCACCAGGGAAGCCCCAACAGAGGTATATTTTTAAAATAGTTTTCATAATATAAGCTACATAGCTTTTTAGAATAAAAAATGATAATTATGTACCTTCACGTACGTGCTTTAGGACACTTGGTTAAGCAACAAGCAATCTGTGTCTTGATAATCACCTCAAAAGGCTTGCAAACTTCACAATGTAACTGGACAATGATCATGGAAATGGATGATTACATTAGGATATGTTACCTGCAAAAGAACATTCTGACAGTCAAGACATTAAATAGAACATAGTACACAGTTTCAAGCACTGCTTTCTGGCAAGTGAAAACTGTCTAAAAACCACTGATGTATTTTGACTACAAAAAAATAAGAGAAAGAAAGAAAAAAAAGAGATGTAGCAGTGTAGTTCTTCCGTACATAGCATTTTTTTTCCAGAGTGAGACTGGCTTGGGCAAGCTTGAAAGCAGTGTGAGGAATAATTCTCCCCTTTAACTGTTAAGAAAAAAAATGAACTAAAAAATACATTACTATAACATACAGGTGCTATGGAGAATGAAATAAAGGGAATGAAATGAAATAAAAGGAAATGAATGAAAGAGAGTGAAATAAAGGCAAAATCATCTATGAATTATTGCAGTCTTCTGAGGCAGCAAATGTGAAAGAGGGCACTGCGAAGCCACTTCATTTCTACACAGGCCAAGGATCATTGTCACTGATTACCTGGGCACCCTTGATGTCTGATCACTTTATGAGAACACACACCACAAATTTCCTACCCTCTAAGAGAAGGTAATTCCTTTCATATTAAGTACCATACGAAAATGGACATTCAAACTCTAGAAAACTGGAGTTTTCAGCCACTTGACACTTTGCATAAACACTGTGGCTTGGCAAGGCAGAGCATTAGAGCAAGGTCAAAAGGGCAGCTCCCTTTGGTCCCATGCCCCTGGCAGCATCTCCTCAAGGCAGGTGTCCAAGCCCCTGCCAGGGAAAGCTGGCGGCTGGGCTCCCAGGGTGTGGCATGGCCTCCTCTCATGCCCTGGCTTCCCAGACAGGACGGAAGAGCAGTTTTCCCCCAGCTGCCAAGACTTGACACCTGCTGCTGCTCCTTTGCTGTGCTAGGTTTGTTATAAGAACTTTAGGACAGGCAAAGTGGAGAGCCATCTTTCTCTCACACTTTAAAAGAGATGGGCTTAACTAGGGAAAAAAATGGAGGTGGACTAATTTTATATAACGTAGACCAAATTCTTTTTCTTTTCGTGGTAAATTTATATCTTGTTACTTTGGGAAAATTTTTGGCCCAAGGTTTGAAGAGTTCCCTTTCCTTCCTGCATTGGGGTCCCAGAGACCATCCCAGGTTTGGTGGCTCACTAAAAGAACTCACAGGACTCAACATGTACTCATAACTAACATTTATAACAGTGAAAAGATACAAAGCAAAATCAGCAAACAGAAAAAGCCCTTAGATGAAGTCCAGAGGAAACCTGTCTCAAGTTTCCAAGAGTCCTTTCCTAGTGGAGTCACACATGATGTGCTTAATTCCTCCAGCAATGTTTTGTGACAACACGTGCCAAGTGTTTATCAGGGAAGCTCACTGGAGCCTCAGAACCCTAAGCTTTTATTTGATGCTGGTCATGTAGGCATGCTCTGCCTGGCAGGTACCAAAACTCCGGACTTTCAGAAGGAAAGCAGTTATTCAGCATAAATCACCTTGGTTGTACAAGCAGTATAGGCCACTCTTATCAGTTAGGGAGTTTTTTTATTTATTTATTTATTTATTTATTTTTAACATCTTTATTGGAGTATAATTGCTTTACAATGGTGTCAGTCTCTGCTTTATAACAAAGTGAATCAATTATACATACACATATGTTCCCACATCTCCTCCCTCCTGCATCTCCCTCCTTCCCACCCTCCCCATCCCACCCATCCAGGTGATCACAAAGCACTGAGCTGATCTCCCTGTGCTATGCGGCT
>RJWK010020180.1:0-31704 GCA_004363435.1 Platanista minor
GGGGGAGGGAAGGATGATTCCAAGGCTTTTGGCTTCAGCAGCGGGAAGGATGCAGTTGCCATTTGCAGAGATGCTTTGCAGGCTGTAAAATAAGAGTTCTGCTCTGCA
Source organism: Platanista minor (assembly GCA_004363435.1). Classification (NCBI taxonomy): domain Eukaryota; kingdom Metazoa; phylum Chordata; class Mammalia; order Artiodactyla; family Platanistidae; genus Platanista; species Platanista minor. The sequence goes on from RJWK010020180.1 coordinate 109, forward strand.
CACGTCAAGCTTGAGATAGCTAGTCTACATTTGGGTGGAGCTGCTGAGCAGGCGATTGGATGCACAGGCACAATGTTTAGGGCCGCTGTCTGTGCAGTTGGAGTAAAGCCAGGAGTCAGGGTGAGATCTCTAGGGAGTGGATGTAGTTAGAGAAGGGGGTAAAGGACTGGGTCTGGATATTCCATCACTTAACAATTTGGAAGATACGATGAAACCAACAAAGGAGGCTGAAGAGGAGCAAGTCTGTAAGACAGGAGGAAAAAGAGAATGGTGTCCCTGAACCCAAGTGAAGGAAATGATTCAAGGAGGAGGGAGTGATCAACTGAGTTACTGATGCTGATGGGTCAGGCAAGGTGAGCACTTGCAGACACGTTGTTGGCTTGATCACTGTGGAGATCCTTTGGTGGTCTTCTGGAAAAAAAAAAAAAAATTTTTTTTATTAAAGTGTAGTTGATTTACAATGTTGTGTTAGTTTCTTGTGTACAGCAAAGTGATTCGGTCATAGGTATTCTTTTTCATATTCTTTTCCATTATGGTTTATCACAGGTTATTGAATATCGTTCCCTGTGCTATACAATAGGACCTTGTTTATCCACTCTATATACAATAGTTTGCATCTGCTCATCCCAAACTCCCAACCCATCCCTCCCTCACTCCCCTCCCCCTTGGCAGCCACAAGTCCGTTCTCTGTGTCTGTGAGTCTGTTTTGTTTTCATGGGTAAGTTCATGTTTTCATGGGTAAGTTATGTCACGTTTTAGATTCCACATATAAGTGATATCAGATGCTATTTGTCTTTCTCTTTCTGACTTAGTATGATAATCTCTAGGTCCATCCATGTTGCTGCAAATAGCATTATTTCATTCTTTTTTATGGCTGAGTAGTATTCCATTGTATGTATATACCACATCTTCTTTATCCATTCATGGACATTTAGGTTGTTTCCATGTTTTGGCTACTGTGAATAGTGCTGATGTGAACATTGGGTTGAATTATGGTTTTCTCCAGATATATGTCCAGGAGTGGGATTACTGGATAATATGGTAGCTCTATTTTTAGTTTTCTGAGGAACCTCCATACTGTTTTCCATAGTGGCTGCACCAGTTTACATTCCCAGATCTGTTGGTGGTCTTGATAAGTTATTTGGAGAAGCAATCAGCATACAAGGGTATTATTAGAGTAGGTTCAAAAGAGAATGGAGAAAAGTGATGGGAGACCATGAATATAAATGACTCTTAAGGAGGTTTATTCTTATGTATGTTGAAAATATGTTAACTCTGTTGAGTGACTTGGGCCTGGTGCTAATTAGCCCCAAATTACTGTTTCTGTCCCTCTGTGAGCCTTAAAGACAGGGAAAAACAAAGTTTTGCTTTGTTTCCTGGCCAAAAACAAATTCTTGACTTTGATCATGCATGTTAATCACCTCTGGGGATGACCTGAGAGAGCGTGGACAAATCATTACAAACTCACCCACAGTCCTAGAGAAACAGCTTGAAATGTCTGTCTAACACGTGACTCCTGGCCTTCTTTGCTGTGAAAGTTCTCTCTGCTAGGTGAAATAAACTGGGACGAGGCATTTGCGCTGGGCCTGCTGGACAGCAGGTGCTCTGGATGAGTGTGGAAAATAATAACCCCCTTTGATTGTACAGCACTGCTTCGTTTACAGAATGCTTTCTTACCTAGTATCTCATTTGATCCTCATAAAAACCACGTGATGTTGGCCAGGCTGATGATGCTCTCAGCGTTTTACAGAGGAGGAAACTGAAGACTTCAGTGGCTGAGGCATTGCTTTAGAGCTGGGATGAGCACCTAGGACTTTTGACCATCTTATTCAGTCAGATTCCACTGGCTAAGTCAGCCCTATTCCACTTAGCTCGAGTGATCAGCAACCTAGATCTGCTTCCCTGTGTCATGTGCTCCCACTAACAGGCAGGGAAAGAAAGGCAGCATTTAGCTCTCACCGTCGTCCTTGAACAGCCTGAGGCTGCCCTGTCCTGCCTCAGTGTCTGGAAGTCATCAACTCTAAACTCTGCTCTCTTCTCTTGGGCCCTTCCAGATGGATTTTCATGGGTTATGTCTCAAAGTTTGATGGGCTGTAACAAGCCTATCAGATTGTGCTGGATGACATCCACTTCTATTAAAATCAAGTGTAGCTCCTTTTATTTATTTATTTTTTATTTTTTTTGCGGTACGCGGGCCTCTCACTGCTGTGGCTGGGAATTCGCTGCGTGCTGCCGTCCTTGCTAGGCCCTTCCTAGGCCTGCATCTTCCTCGTTAATTCAGCCACCTGAGATGAGGGATCTTTGCTTTCCTTTTTCCCTCCTCCTAGCGGGTGACGCCCACAGCTTCAGAAGCATTTCCTGTGCTTCAGTGCCACCTTGTGGTTTAGGCGGAAAAGTCCAGAAGTAGGCCGCATCCATCTTGGGATCATTGAGCATAATTAACAGCTTTGAAGGACCATCTGGCTTTTGTTGTCTCCTTGAGGCTGAGAGGAAATGAGATTTGTTACTGGATATGGAACGTCTCCTACAGGCTAGCTGCCTGCTGAGAAATCAGGCGGTGTAGTGGGTCCAATTTGAGCTAAGCAGAGAGTCCTGCAGAAACATAAATCCGGGCTGCTACTGTTCTATTATTTAAATTGAATTGTGTCCACATTTCACAGATGACTCAGCTCAGCCAGGGAACTTGGCATTTCTAGCTGCTGTTACTGTAAAATGTTGAGCTCATGTTTTGAGTTGCTCCAAGTTAGGAATTAGCTCCTGGCCGTTGGTGATACACCCTGAAATGTCCTGTTCTTATTAGTTATCTATTTTATACATATTAGTGTATATATGTCCATCCTAATCTCCCAATTCATCCCCCCCCCACACACTTTCCCTCCCTTGGTTGAGGACCACTGATCTGGATGGGTCCCATGCTCTTGCCCCGGCTGTGACGTTTTTTGGCCTCTAGTGTGGGAAGTGGACTCTGCCAGCAGGGAAGGAATAGGGGTCATGCGGTCAGAGAGACAACTAAGTGACTGAAACGCAGGGCAAGAACCTTAATATCTCTATCCTCAGTTTCTTCATCCGTAAATTGGTGTTTCAGAATTATGTTCTGCTATAGAGTGAATATGTGCATCTTCCCAAAATGTGTAGGTTGTAATCTTAAGGTCCAATGTGATGATATTCGGAAGTGGGGCCTTTGGATGGTGATTAGGTCATGAGGGCAGAGCTCTCATGAATGGGATTAGTGCCGTTATAAAAGATGCTCTGGAGATCTCCCTTGACCCTTCCGCCAACATGAGGTCACAGTGAGAAGACAGCCATCTATATAAACTAGGAAGAGGGTGCTCACCAGGCACCCAGTCTGCTGGTGTTTTGCTCTCAGAATTCCCAGCCTCCAGAACCATGGGAAATAAATTTCTGTTGTTTATAAGCCGCTCTGTCTATGTTTTTTTTGTTACAGCAGCCTGAGCTAAGACACGTTCCTAGCAGAATTCCTGATACACGAGTTGAGCTCATAAAAGTGTACTCTTTTGCTTCCAGCATCCACAGCTCAAGAATTTCAGAGCTGTGTCATCCCAATGGTCAGGTGTTCTTTGGTCATGAGGGCCAGACAGGACAAATGATGTGGACAAGTGAACTTGACTTAGATAAGGTTTGCTTCTTCCTACTAGACCTCACAGAAAAGCATGATGGGGTGGTGATGAGGAAGGGGGAGTGGGAGAGGGTACACTCTACAAGGAAAAAAAAAACCAGCTTTGAATACTTTCTATTACTATATACAAAGTACTTTGGAATGTGCCCATTTCCAAGACTTATTTCATGATCCCACTTAGGAAGTTGACAACCCCTTCCTAGCTGCCCTGCGTGGGTGTCATTTCAAATAGTGTGGTAGTAAAGCAGAAAGGCATTGGGCATTATTTCATAAAGTTGTGACAAGGTTGACACCCCACCTCACACCGTGCTTAACACAGAAGACAGATGGGGGTACTTAACACATTCACGTGTGGCCATCGTGGCAGGAAAGTTAAAGGGGCCATTGACATGGTTTGAACCACAAGTGACTAGGACATCTGTGATGCTCAAAGGAGCGTAGACACTAAATACATAGAGGAGGAAAGAAATAGGAAGATGTGATTTGGGAAACTATAATGAGAGTATTGACCCAGGTAGGCACGATCAGTCTGTGTCAAAGGTCACTCGATGGCTGGGCAAGGAACAACTGAACACTCCTATAGTGTCCAAGTAATACCACACAGGTACACGCTCAGAGGCAAAGTGCAACCTTTACAGTAATGCGATAGCAGACCATCAGTACCTTAATCCAGGGGTCAGGCTTAGCGCCACCAGTGGTGTATGGAGATATTACAAGTCTTCTGATGTGACACACCTTGCATCCATTCAAGCCTTCAGACTGAACTTCTGTTGTACGGGGACAGCTAAACAACACTGTAAGATAACAACAAAGACAAATCCAAGTCCAGAAGGTGGGGCATTTTCCAGGATATTTGGGGCTATCTATTTCATGTCAGAACTAAGTTAAAAGAGACTGAGGGAGAAAAAAAAAAGGTGCAGTGCTATCATCGTCCTGGATTAGATATTGGTTTGAACAAACCTGCTAAACGGCGTTTGGAGTCAATTGGGGAAATTTGAATATTGTCTGGATGTTAGCTGATGTAATAATGTAGAGATCATTCACTGAAAAAATAGATCATGGTGTATGATCTTATGTCAAACATAAGTAGATATATATGTAGAAAATGACCCAGAATGACATGCAGTAAGATATTAACAGGGGTGGTCTCTGCATGGTTAAGAGGTGATGTTTTTATTTTTTAAGTTTTACTTGTTTCCATTTTATTTCCCACCATGCGTAGGTCCTGTTTCTATAAATAACAGCTTATTTTAAAAGGTTGTTTTAAAAATTATTAAACCAAACACACACAGAGGGGAGAGAATGGAAAAGCCTTGCCTGGTTAATTCTCAATTTTGCCGAAATCTGGCTCGATCTAGAAAAACAGCTCTGAAAACTAGCTGTATTGTTTATTCTCACTCCCCCTTTTTCCCTTCAGGAGCAATTGTTGAAGCTGCTGGAAGTGGCCGCCTTAAATATTTTCTGCGACTGTCACGCAGTTGTAATCAATCTGACTACTTCCACCCAGCAAAGGCATTTTCTCAGTAGGGTTCTTGGAACATATTTTAAAGCTTAAGAATTTCCAGGACAAGGTATGTTGAATGCTTTTGCTTCTTAATAGCTGGAAAGAATTGCCTCTCCATATCCCTGCCCAAAAAAACCTGAGACCCAGAGTCAGGAAGTGATTACTCTAGGACAGACAGCTGGTTAGAGGACAGAAACACAGGCCTCCTGTTGCCTGATCCTTGGTTTCTTTCTTTCAATAATTTGTTCATCGTATATCATCATCTCTTCTATGTGGGTGTGAGGGGTACAGTGAAGCAGGTGCCACTCTGGCCCACAATCCTGGGCCCCTCTTAGTGCTTTGTTTCTCGGGGAATGCCCTTCCCTAGTTCAAAAGATCCTTGCCTTTTGGGTAATGAACTAAAAATCCAACTGTGCTTGTATAAATCTTCATGTGAGAAATAAGAGATTCTGGGTTCACCATCAAAATTCAATGACAGGGGCAAGTGTGTGTCTTCGCCCTTTTCTTGGGAAGGTTAACAATCCAGTGGTTATATGTGGGAAGATAAATGAGAAAGATTTTTTTTTGCAAAATCAAGGCTTCTCTCTGAACCACATTGTATCCGGGGGAAAATGTTCTTGACTGCATTCTCTGATACTCAGGCAGAGCTCTTAAGAGATTTAGGGACTCATTCTGCCGCTGACTGATCATTTTGCAAGTATTTCTTAAATGACCTTTGCAGGCAGAAGCCACAAGTCAGGTGTGGCTGGAATGAGAAAGGCTGGGCTCAGCATTTAAGTTTGAATCCTTTCTATTTTCCATAGCGGAAGAATTATCCCCAGAGGGGTGGAGCTGGACGTGGAAACAGTATTGATTGTTTCAGCAGTACAGGCAGGGCCTGAATTCTTCTTTGGGAAGACTGCGTTTTATAGCTCTGTAAGAGTGCATTCCCTTATATAGCACAGAACATATGATAAACATCCACGAGCTCATGCTGATGAGTAAAGGATGGAATAAATTAAAATACACAGGCCAAGAGGCAAATGTTCTATGCAGAAGGATTCCAGATAATTTATGGATCTGTGCCCCGCTCAGTGAGGTGGAGCCTAGCACCCCACTGCTTAACTGCGGGCTGTGCGTGGCGACTTCCTTCCAAAGAGAACAGTCTGGAAAGGGAGAGGGGAAGAAAAGGGTAACCGTATGATGGAGAAACCTGACAAATACTACTTTATCCAGTTGATCAAGGTCAACAGCAATAGTTATATATCATGTTAGTACTATATACCCTTGATACAATGTAATGAAAATGTTACTTTACTTCTGCAATCCTCCTCCCCCCAAAGCCTGTAACTGTAGTCAAATCATGAGAAAAACACTCTACAAATTCTGATAGTGGGACATCCTACAGTACACCCGACCATTACTCCTCAAAACTGTCGAGGTCATCAAAAATAAGGAAATTCTAAAAAACTGTCACACTCTAGAGGAGCCTAAGGAGATATAATATAACATATTCTGGTTGGGATCCTGGGGCAGAGAAAGGGCACTAGGTAAAAAACTAAGGAAGTCTGAATACACTGTTGACTTTAATAATGTATCGCTACTGGTTTATTATAACAAACGTTAACTGTCCTAATGTAAAACCTTAGTAGAAGACACTAGGTCTGGGTTGGGTAAGTGGGTTGGGAGCTCTCTGTATTATCTTCTCAATTTGGGCGAGGAGTAACATTTAAAACTATTCTAAAAGAAAACTCTATTTAAAAAAAATACGTTCTCTACCAAGGAGGTTTGGGGAGATCTTGCATTAGATCTTATAGGTGAACAATTGTTCTGGGATAGACACTAAACACTCAAGTGGCCATAGAACAGTGTATATGGTGACACAGTCACTTATTTATTTTGTATGGGGGTAGACTTGTTTTACAATGTTGTGTTAGTTTCTACTGTACAACGAAGTGAAGTGGAGTTCCCTGTGCTGTACAGCAGGTTCTCATTAGTTATCTATTTTATACATAGTAGTGTACCTATGTCAATCCCAATCTCCCAGTTCATCCCACCCCCACCCCCTTTCCCCCCTTGGTGTCCATACGTTTGTTCTCTACGTCAACACACTCACTTTTTAATGGCTCTTTTTTTTTTTATAAGATTAGCTTTGCAGATGACATATACATAATCTAAACAGTGCATATGAAAACAGTATGCTTTTGTGTAATTGATTCTTAAATAGCTTTTTTTCTGATTACAAAGTTATATTTATCTTAGAAAATTTGAAAAATATCAAAAAGCTCAAAGAAGAAAAACTTAAAGCCATCTCAAAACAAGAAATCTCAATGTACAAGGCATTAAAGATATTTGATACCTTGAAGGGCTGCAGATCTTTCCATGGGTGATTTCCAGCTGGAGTAGCTTCTACATGTGTCTTTTCTCAAAGGTCAGGGCTGACAGGACATCCTGCAGAGAAGGTCCCAGTTCCCTCTGTGGTCCTGTTCTCATTGCTGCAGCCCTAGGTCAGAGGGGGGAATTGCTCATTAAATTGTCTGCAGTTAATTTTGCTCCAGACCTGAGAAGGTCAGGAATTAACAACATGATTGGCATTTGCCCTTTCTAGAAAGTGGAGTGTGTGAAAATTACAGTAAGTCGTAATTATCACACATTGTACTAGAGCTCTGTGCTTATGTGGATATTTTTTGAAAAGGTAGTTTTTCTCATTCAGGGTTATTGTGGGAAAACCAGAGAGTATACTGAGAGATTGAAATAGGGTTATGTATATGAAAGGAGCTTTAAAAAGTTCAGTATGAAGAATGCATTTCTTTTTATTTTCCTTTTTTTTTTTTTTTTTTACTACCTATACTGGGGTCAGCAACATTTTTCTATAAAGATCAGATGGTAGATATTTTAGGCTTTGGGAGTCATGTTGTCTTTGTTACAACTACTGAACTCTGTAGCACAAGATCAGTCATAGACAATACAAGTGGACATGACAGGTTTCCAATAAAACTTTATTGATAAAAACAGGCAGTGGGCCAGATTTGGCCAAGGGGTCCTAGTTTGCCTGGTCCTGATGGGCACACTTAGGGCCTGATCTACATCCAGCTTTGCATGTTCTTCTGGACAAATTGTCTTTGGTGACTACGCCTGGGGTGAAGCCTGAGGCAGTGAATGGGCTCAGTAGTGTTATAAGAGCTGGGGAGGGGGGAGATGGGGAATGCCATTATCACCAAAGTGACTGAGGAAAGAAACCCAGAGACTCAAGACTGACCTGTAAGAGGATGTCTTTGTGGGTTGGCTGCCAGGAGCACAAGACCCCAAATCTTCCCATCATCTTCTTAGAATTCCAGCCCACCATGGACAACTGACTCTTCCCTTTCTTCCTCACAGTACCTGTGAGATGCAGCTGGGACAGTCAGAAGAAGACTTTGCTAAAGCCTAGGGGGTTAACAACAGGGAAACGTGCTACAGAGAGCGCTGTGAAATCTGGACCCTGCAGCACGCGATTGGTGCTTAGCTGCTGGCGTTTCTGCACAGTTGCAACAGTGGGGCTCCAGAAAAAAAGAGGGAAATCCAGAGAATGATTTTGTTTGACTTATTCACTGATTTCCTCCCCAGGTTTTATTTGTTTCAGAATGATTACTTTGACATAGTGCTGGGGGAGTCAGTGATGAGAGGAAGATTAGGCAAGAATCACCAAAAATGTCTATATACCCCCAAGTCTCCCCCATTAACACCATCATGTCCGCCTTCACCCTATAAAGCCCTAGCGCTGAGACCCTCAGGAAGCCGGTGCCAACGAAGGAATGATCCCAAACAGGCCTTGACTTACTTGGGCGGGGCGGGGGCAGCAGGGGTCAGTGGCATAGAAACGCGTATGTATTTGTTTATTTGCTTATTTATTTTTAGGGGCGAATAACCTTTTAATATGGTGTTAACTATTTGCTACTTATTGTTTGACAAAGATCCATTAGTCTCTGAAGTTAAGTTCTTTTTCTTTGTACCAGCTGCTTCAGAATTTTAGACCCATTACAGGCCAGTGCATTATCCAGAAAAAAAAAAAATTCTAGATCTTTAGACCCTATATGGTGACTTAAAGGTTTGAGTCCCTTTATGATAGTAGCTTTAAATGTCACCTATTTTTATGGTCCCGCAAATCTTTGTCCTGTTTTGCCTGTCAGAATTGATTTTGACGATCACTTTGTATCTACCATCTCTTAGCTTATAAGTGTCAAATGTATTCACCCAAGTTCAAAGCTTTTCTTACCTTAAAGAATATTTGCTACAGACTCTTCTGATCAAAACCTTCACTTGCAACAATAATCTAAAGGGATTTCTACCAGAGTCTCTTTCCATTGTCTATTTACTGAGATGGCCATCTCTTTCTCCAAAGTTCCTTTAAAACCTACCTGACTTAAAGTCATAAGCAAGATGTATTGGGGATAGGGGTCCCCACATTATAATGTGTCCCCCCAGGATTCCAAACATTGTGACTGATCGTTCAAGAGAGAAAAAAAATAGTATCAGTCAGCTATGGATTAGAAGGTGAACACAGCAACATTAATCGTAATACAAAGTCGTGGCTTGACGTTTTTAAGGCTCCATAACCTTTTTGTCCAGATATAAACCAAAGATGAAGAAAAACCCTGAGACCAAGTCAGCATGTGCCTCCTCGGCTTTTATAGATCATGCTATGCTCTTATTGAAAGTAGAGTTAGATCAGTGCACCCAGCTAGCAAATGTTCCTCTAATAACACAGTTATTTGGAATGAATTCAAGTTTGATTTTGGCTGAAGAGGGAGTGAGTTATTGGGAAAAGTCTGCTCTCCTAGGATATCAGCATTGTGCGTAAGGGGTGAAGTCTGCTAGGAGATCTGAGAGGTTATGGCTTGGGGACATTTTGCTATTTAAACAGATGTCTAAAGTTTCATAAATATGATTGAGGTCCTCCAACCATTTGTTAAAAAAAAAAAAAAAGGTTTTATCATGGCATATGAGTTCAGTAGGAGAAATATGAGAAAAATTGTTCTTGCCTGCTGTAAGTTAAATAAGATACTTCAAGAATATTCAGTAAGGAAGGACATTCTAAATACCAATGTTTTAAAGGAAATTATATTTGTGTTGTGTTACTACTAGAGGTGAAATCTGGCCTAGGCTAGAAAGAGGCAAAACCAGACTTAGAACGTAGGGTTCCTAACTACCATGTAAAGTCATTTGCACTATGCTCTGTGGACTCATGAACTAAGAGTTACAGGTCGACATGAAAAACTAAAAGTTCTTGTTGGAGATCCAAAAATACTTTTACTGCTGGATCTCATTGCTCTATTTACGTTGAAGAAATAAGTGATCAACTTTGGCATCGAAATATAAATAAACTGTCCATCCATCATTTTGTGAAGGTCAAACTACATTTTAAGCAATATAAGCAAACATAAAATTTGCTATATTACATAATCCAATTCCACTGTATTAAAAATTATTTTTAACTTTTTATTTTGAGATAATTGTAGACTCACATGTGCTCATAAGGAATATTATAGAGAGTCCATATACCCATCACTCAGCTTCTCCCAGTGGTAACATCTGGCATAATTTATAGTACAATATCACAACCAGGAAATTAACATTGATATAAACCATTGACCTTATTCAGATTTCAGCAGTTTTACATGCACTCATGTGTGTGTATGTATTTAGTTCCATGCAATTTTATCACATGTGTAGAATAGTGGGACTACCGCCACATTGGAGATACAGGATAGTTTCATCACAAGGAACCCTCGCGCTCCTCTTTTATAGCCACAACCACTTTCTTCCCTGCCTCACTCCCTCACTCCTGGCAACCACTAATCTGTTCTTCATCGCTATACTTTTATCATTTCAAGAATGCTATGTAGATGGACTCCTACAGTATATAAAGTTTTGAGATTTTTCTTTTTGCTTAGCATAGTTCCCTTGAGATCCATTCAGGTTGTTAGGTGTATTAATAGGTCAGTCCTTTTTACTGCTGAGTATTATTCCATCATCTGGATGTACTGCTGCTTGTTTAACCATTTACTGGTTGAAAGGCATTTGGATTGCTTCCAGTTTGGGGATATTATGAGTAAAGTCGCCGTGGACATTTGTGTACAGGTTCCTGTGTGAATTTAACTTTTCATTACTCTGGGGTAAATGCCCAAGAATAACTGCTGGGTCACATGGTAAGCACATGCTTATTTTTATAAGAAAATGCCATCCTCTCCTGCAGAGTGTCTGTAGTATTTTACATTCGGACCAGCAATGTATGAGTGATCCACTTTCCCCACATTCTTGTAAGCATTTTAGGTTATCACTATTTTTTATTTTAGCCCTTTTGATAGGTATATAATGATAGCTCACTGGGGTTTTAATGTGCATTTCCCTAGTGGCTACTGGGTCTGAACCCTGTTGCATGTGCTTATTTGCCATATGTTTATCCTCCTCAGTGAAATATCTGTCCTTTTGCCCACTTTCTAAATGTTTATTGCTAATTGTTTTTTTTAAACTGTTGAGTTTTGAGTGTTCTTTATATATTCTAGATACAACTCCTTTGTCAAATATGTGGTTTGCAAATATTTTCTTCTAGGTTGTAGATTAGCTTCTCATCCTCTTCACAGGATATTTCACAGAGCAAAAAAAAAAACTTCTTTTGCTTTTGATGAAGTCTGTTTTACAATTTTTTATCATGTTTCCTCTTATGGATCATGTTTTTGGTATTACACTTTATTTTTATCCCTGTCTGTTTTCTCGAGTTATACATATTCGCAGCTAAAAGGCGAACGCTGAGTAGGGCACTGTTGTGAGTTCCCTATGTTTTCATACTCAGCAATTTACTCATGTTGGATGAACTTTGATTACTTGCTTTATAGCCAGCTGAGCAGTGCAGGTGGTGACTGGAGCCCTGCGAAGTGCCGACTGCATTTATTAAGGCATTTTCCTCTTTGTTCTCACAGTTGAGATTCTTTCTCAGGCTTTTTAGTGGTTCCGGTTTTGGGGATTGCACTAGTTGGTCTGTGCTCCAAGCTACGAACCTAAGAGATGTACAAAGGCTGTTTCACTTTCTTTCAAGGAGTCTCCGTAGCACAGGGAAAAGTGCATGCATGGAATTCCAAGGCAGCCATGCCCAAACCTGAATCTTCCAAGCTGTATGAACTCTCCATGCTTCCATTTTCTCACCAGGAAAGTGGGGATAATAATCCTCACTACTTCATAAAGTTGCTGTGAGAATAAAAGGAAATAGCAATGCATCCACGGTACGTTACAGAGGATCTGGTATACAGATGTGCTGAATAAATTACCTGTTTTGATCATAACCCTTCCTTTCTGCATGCATTCACATTCAGATTATTTCTACCTAAAGTGAAGAATTTCAGAGTTCCATAGCTGCTCCCACCCCCTCATCAAGGAGAACATGGAGGTCTACAGGAAAAAGCACTAGCTGTATTTGGTCCCTTATTAAGGAGGGGATGAACACAATGGGTTTACACAAGGGAGAGGAGTGAATCTACTTTGCTTATTTACAAAAGAGAGGTTATCCAGTAAATACCTCTTCCTTTGCAATTGTTTAACAGAATATATGTCCCTAATAAGTTGTGCGCTCTCAAAAACAAACCCGAGATAAGAATTGAAGTTTATTAGAATACGATCAGAGAAAACACCCTGGAGGAGTAGCCGAATGAAATGAGGAAGGAAAGGCAGCCACAAAAGGATGTGTCATCAACAAGATACCACTATAGGCAGCAGGAGTTGAATTCCTCTGAGAAGTCTGAGAGACAGTAGAGAAGCTGGGACTCAGAGTTATCTCACTGGAGGAGTGAGGGATCTGGGTATTTGCCTACCAATTGCCCTTGGCATTGGAGGATGTGTGCTCCAGGGTGGGAATGGATTAATTCCGTGGCACGTCCCATAGCTCCAGGACAGAGAGAGCCCCCAGGCAAGCAGTTAAGCGTGCTGGCCGTTGGAAATTGAGTGAAGAAAATTGTTAAGTGTCAAGGGGATGCAGCAAGGCTTTGATGGTTTCTGCTACAGTCTGTTTCTTGCCTCTCACACATCCCCTTGTGTCCCATTTTAACTTTATCTCATACTGTTTCTTCAAGTTTGAGGCCAGTCACTAGGAGTTGGTGGACAAGCTACAGTCCCCGCTGTTGCCATTGGTTTCAAGGACATCACTGCGGCTTATCATCTCTTTCCTCCACCGTGCACTCGAAATCCCCCTCACCCTCAGCCCACACTTGAGCACCTGGAGGTCGCTTACCAGCGGTCCCCAACCTTTTTGGCACCAGGGTCTGCTCTTGTGGAAGACAGTTTTTCCCCAGACTGGGGGGTGGTGGGGGGATGGTTCAGGCAGTAATGGGAGCGATGGGGAGCGGCAGATGGAGCTTCACTCGCTTGCCCGCCACTCACCTCCTGCTGTGCGGCCCGGTTCCTAACAGGCCGCAGACTGGTACCAGTCCGCAGCCCGGGGGTTGGGGACCCCTGGCTTACACAGTGGGGGAACCCACACCTTCATCTCCTGAGGCCTGGACCCCTGTTTAGAGTCTTAGTGATTCTGCAGTTACAGTTGCTTGGTTAGAGTTCCTGGAGGGCATGGAAGCATCAAGGGGGCTCTGGTGACTTCTCTGGGTTCCAGGCCTATTCCTCCTTTGCCCCATGATATAGCAGCAACCCTATCTGCTTATAATTATCAGAGCTACAGTGCCAGAGCTCTGGCAATGTAGACACTGCTTGCTTCATCTGCCCATGATGAGAGCTTTTGGTGGAACCCTTACTGTTTCTTCTGGTAGAAGCATTACCCTCACCATTGGCCCATCCACACCCTTATTCCCCAGACCTAAACTAACGTGGGAGTTTTTTCTGGCGTAAGGATATCATCTAAATTATGCATCTGGGAATGGAGAAAACGATCCACTGAGAGACAGACTTGGGCCAGTTCTCTATTTACTGCCTAGTCTCCCGTCACTCCCTCCACCCCACTAAGAGGCCGGATGGTGACTTGCTAGGACCCTGTACCAAACAGTCTTCAAGTGATCTGGTCATTGTCTTCTCCTCGGTGTACAATTACATGGGTAAATGGCTATGGGTCCTTTGGGCATAGGATGAGGGGAATTCTTCTGTGTACTTGCTCTGGTTTCGCAGGTCAAATGCCTTCAGTGGCTTCAACTGGTTGGCTCTGGATTTGAGAGCTGATTGGTCTAGAAACGAGGCAAGGACTTCCTTGACAGTCCAGTGGTTAAGACTCCACACTTCCAGTGCAGGGGTCGCAGGTGCGATTCCTTGTTGGGGAACTAAGATCCCACATGCCCTGTGGCATGGCTAAAACAATTAAAAAATAGGAGATGTTAGAAGCAGGCAAGAGTTGGAGTGTCTGTTCATCAGCTCCTACCAGTCACTGGTTGAAGGCTGTCCTGGGGGAGCATTAATTCCCTGGCATTCCTGGTCTGCCCAGCAGGCGCAGAGTGGGTTCCTGTGATCGGATAAAGCCCTTAGGCAAAGAGCTGAGGTACTGGCAGTGGGAATTTGAGGAGATAGGCATGGAAATGATAAGCACCGAGGGACCACTCGATGTGGGGCTCCAACCACATCGTTGACAAACTAGTTCCCGCTAGTTTGGAATAATTTGGTCAGAGTATTACCCACTGGTATCAGAGGGTTCAGTGGATTTCTGCATCAGCTAACTCCAGCATTTGTCTTTCCCTATAAATTTATAAATTGCCTGTGGCTAGGATTTATTTTTTCCCGTCTAAATAATAAAAAAAAAGCTCATCAATAAAAATAATCATGAAAGTCACAAAAAAGTAAAAATCAAAACAAAATGAAAAAGAGACATTAAAAAAGTAAATCAACTATACTTCAATAAAAGTAAAAAAAAGAGAGACGTAAAAAACACACATATGATCATTGAGAAAATACTGTAATAGGGGCATGGAGTAAGAGCCGTAGGTGCACTGGAGAGAAATTTATTATTCTGATGAGCAAGTTAAGGGAAGGAAATAGGCAGAGACCTTGAGTATCTCTGCTGAGTCCCTGGTCTCCAGCCTCATCTCCTCCGGCATCAGAACATCCCCAGGAGATAGATAAGATGTGGAATATCGTTCTCACGTTATCAAAAAGGAAGATGAATAATAAAAAAATGAACATGTTCAAGGTTGCATTGTGAATTTTAGGAATACAGCTGTGCCTCCTGATTTCCAGTTTAATATTCCAATGCCTGCTAAACTATTCTTTATCTGACTTCAATCGCGATCTCAAGTTATATTGGTAAGCTCATACGCCACAATCTGTTTTCTCTGGGGGAATGGAGAATGACAGCCTATTCATCATCCATCTTTGCTTTAGAATGAAGTGTGACTTTTATGTAACTACAGTAATATATGTATGCTGTAAAAGTGCCTTGCAGTCTGAAAATGCTACAAATAAATTGGGAAATGAAGACTAATGTGTGCTACTGAAAGGTTATCATTTTCAACTCTCTTAGCATGAGTCAGACTCCATGTGCCAGTGCTCTCTTGAAATGGGGTAGACAGCTCTTCAGCGCTGAGCAGAAACACGGTGGAATTCATCTCACACATTATAAATGCGCTGTACCCACTACCACAAATGGCAAATGCAACTTGGGACCTCTTGTTGGAAGAGTGAACCTAAAAGCCATGTAGCCTGTAGCAATATCTTCCTGTTAATTTTGTTCATACACAATTTGTTCATACTGAAATTTCCCTTTCAGGAGTATTTTACATCAAGTGGCCCTGTGATGTACTTTCAGTTATATTCCCACGTAGAACGCTGGGAGATTTGTGTACAGGTAGTGTCAGACCTTTATTCTCAATATTTAAAGTAGTTTTAGCAAAAGCTGCCATAGGTACCTATATACGTGTGTGCGTATATATATATATATATTATATTACTGTATATATATATATATATATATATATATATATGGCAGGAAGGAATATATATGTGAATAAAAAATTCATTTTGCAAGGGCTTCATCTACTCCGTACTTTACTTACAGATGGAGGCTTGGGGCTGAATGCTTATAACCATTCAACTCCCGGGGAGTTTCAGCTTCTCAGCTGTGGCCATTTTATGGGTCTTTGCTCCAAGTCTTCGCTTCTTGTTCAGACATGGCGTGAACACCCAGTTCCCTTTCCCTCTACCCTCATGAAGCACAAAGGTGAAGATAATTGGAGGAAAGGAACGGGTCTGATGTCTTCTGTCACCTCCCGGCCAGCCACACAGCCATCGCACCACTGGTAGGTTGCATTAAGCCTTCTATTTCTCTTTGGCTATTTCAACCACTTAGAGCTCGTAGAATCCACTTTCTTCTTTTATTTTGTGAGGATGGGGATTATAATTACGCGTTGTCGTCTCTCCGATTCCTCAGAGATTACCAACAGCAATTCTCTGTGATCCCTGCACTGTTCTTTGTCTGCTTGAAACTCATTTAGAACACCTAGGTCCACACTTAACAACGTCCCGATCCATCTGTGGCTTCAGTTCCCTCTTAACAGTATTAATGTCACCTTCCCCAGTGTGACAGCAATGCTTTTAGACAGAGCAGATGGAAGTGCAACAGCTGAATGAACACGTTTGCTCTTGTGCTTTTGTTGGTATTAAAGCTTTTCCCCCTAAAGCAGATTTAATACAGCTTATGTTATAACCTAAAACAAAGCAAGCAACAAAAAAATTAAAAAATAAAAACACTGTCACCAACATTGTCTCCCCTCTACCCCCATACCCCAATTTTTAAAAAGTCATTATTAGCTAATTAAGATATTCACTTCATTTTGCCTCTTAACTGTTTGGGTTTATTAGTTACAGCTCTTACTAAGCCATCCCCAAATTATACATTTTTTTAGTTTTTCCACTCTACTGAAGAATATTATACCGTTTTTATTTTAAAATATTTTCAAGGCTTGGGGCTTCCCTGGTGGCGCAGTGATTAAGAATCTGCCTGCCAGTGCAGGGGTCGCAGGTTTGAGCCCTGGTCCGGGAAGATCCCACTTGCCGTGGAGCAGCTAAGCCCGCGAGCCACAACTACGAAGCCCGCGTGCCTAAAGCCCGTGCTCCGCAACAAGAGAAGCCACCACAATGAGAAGCCCACGCACCACAATGAAGAGTGGCCCCTGCTAGCTGCAACTAGAGAAAAACCTGCACAGCAACGAAGATCCAATGCAGCCAAAAATAAATAAAATAAGTTATAAAAAAAAGTATTTTCAAGTCCTGCCACTGACCCATTTTTAAAAAAATTTTTAAAATAGATCTATTTGATTATAAAAAAGAGCGGGGGCCACTCTTCGTTGTGGTGCGCGGTCTTCTCACTGTGGTGGCTTCTCTTGTCGCGGAGCACCGGCTCTAGGCACGCGGGTTCAGTAGTTGTTGTGTGTGGGCTTCGGGAGTTGTGGCTCATGGGCTCTAGAGCGCAGGCTCAGTAGTTGTGGCGCACGGGCTTAGTTGCCCTGCAGCATGTGGGATCTTCTCGGACCAAGGATCGAACCCATGTCCCCTGCATCGGCAGGTGGATTCTTAACCACTGTGCCACCAGGGAAGTCCCTGACCCATTTATTTTGAATGATGATTGGCGAATTGAAATCGCTGAATGATTAGGACGTTATTATTTCAGGTGTGGGCTTTGGAATCTAAAAGACTCTATCTCCCCTTTTAAACACTTGCATGACCCTTAGCAAGCAGAGCAACATCTTTGAACTTTTGTATCCTCCTCTATAAATGAGCAGTTAGGATTCAATGAAATAACGTGTGAAAGCCCTGCCCAGTGTGCCTGATACATGACAGGAAATCTGTGAAGTGTCACCTTCCCCCTCCTTTGAAGGTGTGAAGGGATTGAAAAAAATTTTTTAAATTTTTATTTTATATTGGAATATAGTTGATTTACAAAGTTGTGTTAGTTTCAGGTGTACAGCAAAGTGATTAAGTTATACATATACCTATATCGATTCTTTTCCCATATAGGTTATTACAGAGTATTGAGTAGAGTTCCCTGTGCTATGTAGTAGGCCCTTGTTGTTTATCCATTCAATATATAATAGTTTGCATCTGCTAATCCCAAACTCCCAGTCCATCCCTCCCCAACCCACCCTCCCCCTTGGCAACCACAAGTCTGTTCTCTATGTTTGTGAGTCTGTTTCATAGATAAGTTCCTTTGTGTCATATTTTAGATTCCACATAAGTGATAGCATAAGGTATTTGTCTATTTCTTTCTGACTTACTTCACTTAGTATGATAATCTCTAGGTCTATCCATGTTGCTGCAAATGGCGTTTTTTCATTTTTTTTTAATGGCTGAGTAATATGCCATTGTATGTATGTACCACATCTCTATCCATTCATCTCCTGATGGACATTTAGGTTGCTTCCATGTATTGGCTATTGTAAATAGTGCTGCAGGGAACATCGGGGTGCATGTTTCAAATTATGGTTTTCTCTGGATATACGCCCGGAAGTGGGGTTGCTGGATCATATGGTAGCTCTATTTTTAGCTTTTTGAGGAACCTCCATACTGTTCTCCATAGTGGCTGCACCAATTTACGTTCCCACCAACAGGGTTCCCTTTTCTCCACACCCTCTCCAGCATTTATTGTTTGTAGACTTTTTGGTGACGGCCATTTTGACTGGTGTGAGGTGATACCTTATTGTAGTTTTGACTTGCATTTCTCTGATAATTAGCGATGTTGAGCATCTTTTCATGTGATGCAATCAATTGTGATGCATTATGGAAAGTTAATTTTTTTACAGATCTTCATCTGTAAAGTTAAGGCAAGAAAAGTAAGGCAAATTCATGTATCAGCATTCTGGATATTTTTAAAAAAGTATCAGGACTTCAAGCTCTCAAGATGTATTTTCCAGTCTTTTCCTAACAGGATTCATTTTTCCCAGTTTATAATTTATGATGACTGATATCAATACTGTATAATTTGTCAGAGAGTCTTGTAGTCCACATGCACTCTTTCTCATAAACAATTCATGCATCATACATAATTGCTAGCTCTACACAAACTAACATACTTCACCCTAAGAAGTTTCCTCAGAGGATGCGGAGTGGAGATTGGTTCTGATCTCCTATTATTGTTATAAATCAGGCTTGTGGGAAAATTTCTTCTATTATGTATTATATTACTTCCATTATTGAATAAGAAGTAGCTATGAATTTAACACAAAATGAGACTTCTTTTGAAAGAGAACTGATTGAAAAAACTAAATTTAAAAATATTTGTATCAATATTTTTTAGTTCTTTAAAAAAATTGTTTGCTGATTAAAAACCCAGTTCAAACAGGCTAAGTAAAAAGAGAAATTTATTGGAAGGGTACTGGGGTACTCATGGGAAAAGCAAGCCATGTGGATGGTAGGGGTGCCGTTAAACCTTAGGAAGTAACAGCTGGAAACAGGGACTGAAACACAGTCAAGACTCAACTTCTGTCTTCCATCTCTGATTCTCTTTGAGTTTCATGCTTTTCTCTTGCCATAGGCTCGCTTTCTCCACACGGCATAAACCATGAGCTGGTGGCTCCTGAATTTAGAGCTTACTGCTCCATCCAGCAGAGAAAGAATAACACTACTCTCATCACCTTGAAGACCAACAATCCTAGGGAGGGTGATCATTGGTGCAGCTTAGGTCAGTGACTACTCCTGGATCAATCTAGAGAGGGATGGGGTCTGGTGAACACATGACAGGTCCTATAAAAATCATTTAGGTAGAATGGGAGGCAGGTTGGTGGTTACTGGGTAGAAAAAAGCAATAGGTGTCTTTATGACTGGGCTCTGGCCTTTTTCCAAAGCCATCTCCCATGGTCTTCTTATACTTTCAGCACTGTGAATACTGCACCAATGTTTTTCTTTCTTTTTTTTTTTTTTTAATACATCTATTTATTTATTTATGGCTGTGTTGGGTCTTCGTTGCCGCGCACAGGCTTTCCCTAGTTGTGGCGCGCAGGCTTCTCATTGTGGTGGCTTTTCTTGTTGCGGAGCACGGGTTCTAGGCGGGCAGGCTTCAGTGGTTGTGGCTCTTGGACTCTAGAGAACAGGCTCAGTAGTTGTGGTGCACGGGCTTGGTTGCTCCACGACATGTGGCATCTTCGTGGACCAGGGACTGAACCTGTGTCCCCTGCATTGGCAGGCGGATTCTTAACCACTGCGCCACCAGGGAAATCCCACCAGTGCTTTTCATTCATGGGATTTTGCTCATATTGATCTTTCCGCCTGAAATACTATTCTTCTTCCCTTCTCCTAGTGACTCCTACTTCCCCTTTTATTTATCACTTAAATACACTGACCACAAGAAAACCTTCCCTGACCCTCAAGTTCAGGTACCAACCTAACCTGTGCTAGGGGATCCAATTATGGCCTGAATTTCTCACAGCAAGGCAAATACCATATTATATTTTCTCCAACCCTAAGTAGGCTATAAAATCATAAGGGTGGAGAACTCATTTATCATGTTTATAGCTATATCTTTAGCACTTGGCCCAATATCTGGCATGAATACATGTTCAATAAACAACTGTTGAGTAAATGAAGGCATGAACACAGGAACAGGGAAGGAGCACAATTTAAGAGCTGTGGTAGCCTAGAGAAGGCAGCAGTCATGGTAAACTACCTAGAGAGCTTGAGGGTTTCTTGGCTAATCCTTTTAGCCAACCTAGAACACTGTAGATCTAGCACTGTGCCCAAAACTTAACATGCATTATTTTACTTAATCTGTACAACTTGGTTTTAGAATTCCCATTTTACACTTGAGGGAGCTTAAATAACATGCCAGTGGTCCCGCGCAAAGCACACACGGTAGCTGTGGGTTTAAAACTCAATACTGGGGGCTTCCCTGGTGGCGCAGTGGTTGAGAGTCCGCCTGCTGACGCAGGGGACGCGGGTTCGTGCCCCGGTCCGGGAAGATACCAACATGCCACGAAGCGGCTGGGCCCGTGAGCCATGGCCGCTGAGCCTGCGCGTCCCGAGCCTGTGCTTCGCATCGGGAGAGGCCACAACATTGAGAGGCCCGCGTACCGCAAAAAAAACCCCAAAACAAACAAACAAAAACAACCTCAATATTGAACTCCAGTTCCTATGTTCTTAACCATTAGTTTGCCTTGATTCCTTTGTTGGCAGTTCCCAGGTAAGAGAATGCACTCCTAGATCTTCTAGCCCTTGAAGTCTATGTGACACTCATTTTTCAAGAAGGAAGGAAATCTTCCCAATACCTTTAATACATTGGCCTGTAGGTTCTTTGGTAATTGAACAAGTTGTTAAAATCTTATTCTTCCTGGTAGTGAATGAAAATGTGAAAAGTAAAAATTAGCAATCATAGTATAACCACAAGGGAGAGAAAGAAAAGTTGTTAACTGATTAGTCATTTGCTGAAGTTTGCTGAGTTTCAGTAGGTATAAATTATGTAGAATAAAAACATCTGCTAAATTTGATAATTATTTTCATTCTCTGGTTTTATTATGGGCATAGGTAAAACTTGCCAGAATCTCATGAATTATCAGTATTGAATGAGTCTTAATTTAAAAACAACTCCGTAATTACCTAACTTTTAAAATTTGCTCTCTTTTCCGAGTTCATGTTTACATGTAACAAGCTTGCGGGTGACTCCTAAGTATCAGAATTTCTTCCAGTTCTATCCTTGGTTCATCCTGGTGGCAAATTTGTCTTGGGTAGCTTCCGCTGAAGGCAAGTTTCTTCTCTTTCCCTCTGTTCTGTCTTTATGACAGAATTCAAAACACGTGTGTGACAAGTGAAACTGTAGCCCATCCTTCAGATGGCCTTTTCATTTTGGTGCTGGGTAAATTCAGCTCTAGAATAAAATAGACTGATGGGCCTGTCATTTAGAGCGACATGCCATTATATAACTATGAAGGATAAAGGTGGGCATGTGAATCGACTTCCCTCTATGCATTAATGTTTTTAACTGTGATCATTTCCTGATCTTGTAATTATAAACCACCAGGTTGGATTTTTTAGTGTAATTTACTAGAGCTATAATTCTTGATGAAATTGCAACAAGCACATCAGCCTCTTTGATGAATCGGAGTGTGCATTCATGTCAACGATCAAGCATATGAAGAAGTTACATTTATATATATCTTTGTTTTTATCCCGTCTCGCCTATAAGTTCATAAACTTCAAAAGGAAAAGATTCATCCGTTCCTTTTCTTTTACCCTCTATCTAGTGTCCCCCCCCCCCCCCCCCCCCCCCCAGGCAGTGCTTTAGCACCCAAAGGGCACTTGATAACAGTGGGTAATCGACACTTCTCTCTTCTGGGTGTAGCTGTCTTTGAAGTAATGTGGGAGTTTCAGTGTTGGGTTCTAAGTGTGATGCTAATCCAGAAGCTTCCATATGACTTGGCAGTAATTCATTTCTCTTTTTTTCTTCACCTGCCAGAACCAGTTAATGAGCAAGTCTGGTTAGCTCCGCCTTAACATAGATCCAAAATCTTTGCACTTTTCTCCTTCTCTACTGTTATTGACCCAGAGCAAGTCGTCTTTTTAGGTTTATGTAGTAGCCTTTTCTTTCTGGGCCCTGCCCAGACACTTGCAGGATCTTAGTTCCCCGACCAGGGATTGAACCCGGGCCTTCGGCAGTGAAAGCACGGAGTCCTAACCACTGGACCGCCAGGGAAGTCCCTGTATTAGCCCTCCTCCACTCCCCAACGCCCCCTCAACCCCTTTCGGTTTTCACACAGCAGGAAGAGAATGTAAATCAGATCCTATAAGATCACTGAGCATCAAATACTTGATGTTTATTCCACCCTGGAGCCTTTGCACTTAATCCTTCTACCTGGAAAATTTGGAAAATTCTCCCCTTCTATGGCTGGTTCATACTGTCATTCACATCAAGCTCAAAAGTCTTTTCTTAGAGAGGTTCTGAAATCCTTTTTTTCTCTTGAAAGTCTTGCCCTGTCTTTGCCTCTTCATAAATATATTTGGCATTCACTAAACAGTCTTATTTCAGACAGAATAGTGAATTTACAGAGGAACTTACCTTTCAGTACTTTAGAACTCAAAAGCAACTTTAAAGATTTCTTTTTCGAGTTGTAAAATTAGTCCATACTTATTCAGGAAATTTGAAAAAAATAGAAACGTAAAGGAAGATAACTAACTCCACCTTCCAGAGGTAACTGTTATTAACATTCTGCTAGTTTCTCTCTCCTTTTGTGTACAGTCATATTTATCGTGCACTCTTCTTTCTCTTTAGGATGCTTATCGTGTGATACTCTTCCCTGATAATCTAGGCAGTATTTATCTCAGTATATCTCATTAGGGCTTTGTTTTAAACCCAACCATTTCCAACTGTATATTATTGTCAACTTAACACCACATTCTAGACATGTTCTTTCCCATCTGCTCTCCATATCATGCACAGTCCTATCCTGTGACTTTTGCTTAGGCTGGGACCCTCCCTGCAAATCTTTATCCTCTTTTCCATCAACCTAAATCATGGATTCATTCTATTTTTTGGGAAAAGTTATTTTATTCAAGTATAGCTGACTTAACGGTGTTGTGTTAATTCTGCTGTACAGCAAAATAATTCAGTTATAAATATGTATAAATTCTTTTTCACATGCTTTCCCATTGTGGTTTATCACAGGATATTGAATATAGTTCCCTGTGCTATACGGTAGGACCTTGTTGTTTATCCATTCCATATATAATAGTTTGCACCTGCTAATCCCAGGCTTCCAATCCATCCCTCCCCAACCCACCTCTCACCCTTGGCAGCCACAAGTCTGTTCTCTATGTCTGTGAGTCTGTTTCATAGGTAAGTTCATTTGTGTCATATTTTAGATTCCACATAAGTGATAGCATATGGTATTTGTCTTTCTCTTTCTGACTTATTTCACTTAGTATGATAATCTCTAGGTTCATCCATGTTGCTGCAAGTGGTGTGATTTCATTCTTTTTTTATGGCTGAGTTGTATTCCATTGTATACATATACACCACCTGTTCTTTATTCATTCATTTATCAGTGAACACTTAGGTTGTTTCCATGTATTGGCTATTGTGAGTAGTGCTGCTATGAACATAGGGGTGCATGGATTTATTTATACAAATATCTGTTGAGGACCTACAGTGTGCCAGTCACTGTTCTTTGGGCTGGGAATATAGCAGTGACTATAACAAAGTCCCTACTACTCTCATGAATTTATATTCTATGAAAAAAATAATAAAATCTTAGATAGTGAGAAAGCGGGGTGAATGGCTAAGAGTCATGGCAGTGAGTGAGGTGTTATTTCAAATAGTGTTGTTGGGGAGTTTTAAGAAAAGACCTGAAAGAGGTCAATGAGTGAGCTATGGAGATGTCTGGAGGAATCTCTCTGGCAGAAGGAACAGGAAGTTCAAAGATCGTGAGCCTGGAGCGCGCTCGAAGGGTCAAAGGAATTACAGCCCAGCGTGGTTTGATCTCGTCCAGTGTAAGGAACAGGAGACAGGTCAGTGAGATCAGGTGGCATCGTGGTAAGGACTTGGGGTAGCCCACTATTCTGAGTGAGATAAGACACCAGTGGGGGGTTCTGATCAGAAGAGTTCCAAGGTCCCATGGATATTTAATGAGTTCCCCTGGTTGCTGTGTGGCGAAGGGGCTGGAAGGAACCAGGAGTGGGAACGGGTGGCTGGTCAGGAAATTATAGAAGAAATTCTGGCAGGAGATTACAGTGTTAGTGAGGAGTGGTCAGATTATGGATATGTTATGAATAGAAAACCATCAAGACCTGCTTTTGAAAGTGGGGACGGAGAGAAGGAGAGGAGTCAAGGTTGACTGCAGGGTTTTTGGCCTGAGCAAATTGGAGAATGTATTTACCAAAATGGGGGAGATTGATTAGGGTCAGGGTGGCAGTGGTGGGGTGCATTGAAAGTTCAATTTTGAATGAACCCCACATGGAAATGACATGTATGGAGCTGGGTATATGAGTCTGGATTTCTGGAGAGAATTAAGGCCTGGAAATATGAATGTGGAATTGCTGTGCTATATAGATGGTGTTTGAAGTCGTGGAGCTGAATCCAGCCTCTGTACCCCGACACCAAATTAAATCTTGAAGACAGAGTTTTGGGTGAAGTAGAAAAGAATAGCTTTATTGCTTTGCCAGGCAAAGGGGGCCACAGCAGGCTACTGCCCTCAAAACTGTGTGTCCTGACCTGGAGGGGCTCGTGAGGAGTTTTATAGTAATGGTTCAAAGAGGAGGGCGTGATCAGCTCCTGGACATTCTTCTCGTTGGTTGGTGGTGAGGTAACTGGGAGTCAGCATCATCCTCAAACTTGTGGTTCCAACCCGTCTGGGGTCTACGTGCTTGTGGGCAGCAGACCGTTAACTTCTCCCACCTGGGAGAAGTATCTGCAAACCAGCTCAGAGATATCATTGTGTGTATCCCTTGAGGGGGAAGCAGGACCCTGCCCCAAGGCTGCGCTACTGTTTCTTGACTGCTCCTCCCTCATCTCAGCATTCCCTCCTTTTCCTGATTAGCAGCTGTTTGAAGCTGCCCTTTGGAACTCAGGGAAAGGCCACAGAGGCTAAATGAAGCCTATATCCACGAAGTGGGGGACACAGAAAGGCTTTTGTGGCCAGGAGCCCCACGGGGTGCTGCTCAGTATCAGTCACAGGACTGGATGAGGTTACCAAGGAGTGGTTGTAGAGAGAGGAGAGAAGAGAAAAGAAGGCACTAGAAGGGGATGGGAGGGGAGAGAAGAGGTTCACGGGCTTAAAATCCTTAAAAACTCAGGGTAAGTCTCACTTCCTTTTCAGAACTTCCCTCATTATCTCTCTCAGCTGTGTTTATCTTTCTGTTTCTTGGTCTTTCTACACCACTGGAAACTATATGATGGAATTTAGTATTCAGTTACACCCTGTAGCGTTTTGTATATTACAGGAGTATTCACTGGAATACAGGAATATTCACTGCATGCCAGGTGCAGCGCTAGGCAAGACAGTGGCGAACCAGGTGGACAGGAAGCTTCCTAAGGGGAGTTTTCATCCTGGTGGAGTAACTCTGTAGTGATATAGTTTATAGTCTATACATGGAGTATGCCCTCTTTGCACAGAGCATGTAGTGATATAATATTATTGACTACTAAATATTGGGTCCATATTCTCTCCTTCCTCTTTCTTGACATTTCCTCAGTGGTGTTAACTCTGAAGAATGGGAAAGAGTTAAACATTGATACATACATCGTTCCTTTGACTGATCAAAGAAATATTTCCAAGGTATATAAATAAACATGTTTTGAAATTTGATCTGAACATTGCCTGTTTAATCAGTGCATAGCGTGTGTTTTGTTGTAATGACAAGAAGCATCTGTTAAAAATGATTCTCCAGAATGCCATTCCAGCTTGGCTGATTCTTAATCGTTTTCCAGCATATTTCTTTGTTGAAAGAGCACGGCCCTTCCTTATGGGAAGAGCCGACCTGCTTATGCCACCCCCTCCCCAAAAGCAGCCTGTCCTTGGTTTCTTGTCCCGGCTGTCCCTCTCTGTGCTACTGCCCAGTAACTGTGCTCTCAGGCCCACCTTCCCTCTCCCCATTGCCAGTCCAAGTTTTGGCTCTCCACCTCAGGCGAGTAGCCAGGCAGAGGGGTCAAAGCCAGCTACAGAGGAGATGGTAATAAAAGACCATCCCAAGCCTAGTGAATCCTAATTTCTGAGAGTGAGGCCTAGGGATCTGAATTTAACAAGGCACTCCACGGGATTCTGATGCAAATTAATGTCTGAGAACCATAGATGAGTTTGGCAAGATGGCTATAGTACTGCATGGCCCAGGCTGGCCAAGGACTATAGTATGAAGAGTGTGTTAGGTGAGCTTCACACAGATTAGATTGGCTTCTTGGGCTGGTCAACTGAATTTTTTGCAGCCCCTTTCAGTTTTGCACCCCAGGGGAGTCCCTCACTTGCTTCACCCTAGTCCTGGCCCTGCTTGGAATCTGTGTACTTCCACAGAAGGCAGGATCACACACTGGTTAAGAGCAGGGAACCATTGGCACTGCCACTTAGCTGTATAATCTTAGGCCAGTTATTTACATACTCTGTACCCCAGTTTCTCCCTTAGGAAAACAGGAGTAATAATCGCACCAACTTTACAAAATATGCTGTGAGGAATAGATGGAATAATCCACCCGAAGAGCTTAGTGCAGTGCCCATCAGAGAACAGGGCACAGGCACCACTGGCTGTCACACTGCTTGTCCTATGGACCACTTTTGTTTTCCTCTATGGGAAAGCTTGGCCTGACTTTCACAGGACAAATTCACAAGTTTCCAGAACACAACCCATTCATAACTTGGGGATGTCCAACCTAAAAGGTTTTGGCTCTGCCATTGTTTGGAGGAGTTAATCAGAGGCCACAGCTATTCTAATGCTAATGAAAAGAATAAAGCCCCAGGCAGCAAACCAACCCCAGCTGCTTCTGGATGCTTTTACATCAGCCAGCATCTTTCTTTAGAGGTGCCCTAAAAAACTCGATTGATACTGTCAACTTAATAAACAACCTTCACAAAGTCTCTCTGAGGAAGATGTATGATTAAAATGGGATTGTTTAAAACAAAGCCTCTTTTCAAATAGGGTAAAATGTAAAAACTTCAAAAAATATACTAAAGAGGGAAAGCCAAATCAAAGAAAATTTGATGAGTATAGGCTCAGTGAGAGAAAAAGAGTTTCAACCTAGTTTTTCTGTTACTTTATTGTCACAGGTAGAAAGATCAGTGGGAAATTGCAGATAATTTTAGAGGCACATGGTGGGGGGAATTGTGGGTTTCCTGTTTCTTTTTGTTGGCATCTATAGTGGTCCTTGATTTTATATTCCCACAGGCCATCCCCTGTATGGCAGATATCTGTATCTGCCTCACTTAACCAGGGACCGTTTACCCAAACTCTCCCTGTCTCACAGCTCGCTAGAGAGCGTCCTGAATATACTCAGTATAAATCCCACTCCAGGATTTTACGTTAGGGGCATCCTCTCTGAATTCTGCCTTCATGCCTTTGCCTTTGCAGCCTCCTGTCAGCAGCCTATCTCCTGTAACACCTTTTATCTGGAGTGAATGCTAATATACATTGTTATTTTTCTCTCTATTGAAGCCCCTGCAGAGCAGGAAGAGGGCCTCAGGCTTCTTTGTATTCCCAGCAGGCTGGGTCCTGGATGCTCAATAAACATTTGTTGATGGTGATGATAATGATGTTGACTAAAAATTGGATTGATTCTCAAGGCTCTTCTTGTGATTAAATTCTGAATTAATTTCAGGTCTATTACAGCAATGAATAAAACCCAAATTGCTCCCTACTTGGGAGAGCAGAGCTGTGATGAGGAAGAATAACTCCCAAAGAAGTTCTAGGTTAGTTCCTCCCTTCTCCCTGATGCTAGTTTGCCCCAGGATTTTGAGAAAAATTATGGGCAGGACCTGGAACCTGCCGCAAGAAGGTTTTTACTGTTTACTACCATGTGCTTCCAGCAGATGATTAAACACTAGCTGTATTTTTAAAGTTCTCCCGGAAATTCCAGATTCCTTTCTTTCCCTCAGCTGCAGCAGGACACCCTGTTTAATTTGCGGCTTTCCCCTCGTTGCTCCCGGATTCACAAGGATAAATTTAAGAAGGGAGCTGGCAGGGAGTGATTTGTACAAGTCATCAAAGGCATGTTATTAAAAGTTAATGTATTTCCCTAGCCAGGTTGGGGACTGATGTAGCAATAAATTGAATGAAGATGGCACAGACAGTTTACATAATGAGAAACAGCTAATATGGAACTAGAGAAACTTTTGTTTTACTGGGCGGGGGGAGGGGGGGGGGAAGGACAGGAGCTGAGCAGTGTTCAACGTTTGTTTACAAAGCACCCGCGTTAGAATGAGCATCCCAGAGATGAGGGAACATTGCCTTTGTAGTCAGCCTATGCCAAATTCAGTCTCTCCTGCTGGGTTTGGGGCTGGTGTGGTCATGTTATAGCTGACATTCCCAGGTACCTACGGAAGTTTGTGGTGCAGGGAGAGAAAGTCCCTGGTTCCTGTTGTGTCAGGGTGAAGAGTGCAGGCTTCCAGCCAGGGTTTGAATCTCGGTCCTTTCACTGACTCTGGTAAGCTGTTCAACCACTAGGTCTCACTTTCCTCCTCTTGGGGCAGTGAAGAGTAGCCCCATTAGAGCTGTCAGGATGAAATAAACTCAGAGCGTAACAAGCAAGGGCCCCCGAGCCCGTGGCACAGAAAGCCCAATTCTGACAAGCAGGTGTTTGCAGCAAAGTAAGGGTTTATTTGCAGGCACCAAGCAAGGGTGCGAGAGACAAGTCTCAGGTCCACTCCAACTTGGTCTTTGAGTTTGGGGTTTTTAAAAGAGGAAGAACAGAGAAGCTGGGGTTAATCATCGCTGTGTGACATTTCTGCGACATTTCTTAACTCTAGTTTTGGGAGTCGGGAGGCCTCTGGTTTAGGATTCTCTGGCCAGGTGGTCCACCACTGCTTGGCCCGGGGTGGGGGGGTGGGGGGGGAAGGGGGGGGCGGTCTGTTGAACTCATCTTGCCATGAACGAACTCATCTGAGTTTGTTCATTAATGATGATATCTGTAACAGCAGTTTTAGTACATTAGTGATGTTATCGACAACAGCAGTTTTGGTCATCTGACTCTGATTAGTGTTCATTTAGCACAGGTTTGGGGACAAGAAGGAATAAAGTTTTGGATAGAGAGGTTGATCATAAACTCAGTAAGGGAACTCAGTTTGAAAGGGCTTGGTTTCAATAGCTGAAGAATGCATAAGAGTGCCAAATTCACAGTATATTCACAGTAAATGGTAGCTCTTTTTGCTATTACTATTGAGGAATTTTAATCAACTCCACTCCTTTTGAATTGGCGAAAACTGATTCAGGATTCTTTCTGTATTTTCTCCTTCCTTCTCATCTTTCTGTTTCTCCCTCTTCCACTTCATTTCCTCTTTAAGCCTTTATAATTCTACTAGACTTCCTAGAGAAATAGGACATGTTTCTGTTTTGTTGTTGTTATTGTTGAGTGTAATAATAAGTGATGATAACGTTGCAGGGTATAACAGGATGGGCTAAAATTCCATTTCAAGAGACGTGGGCAGTGCTCGCTTCCACAGCACATATACTAAAATTGGAACGATACAGAGAAGATTAGCATGGCCCCTGTGCAAGGATGACACACACATTCGTGAAGCGTTCCATATTTCTGAAATATTGCCCAGCCATAAAAAGAAATAAAACTGAGTTATTTGCAGTCAGGTGGATGGACCTAGAGACTGTCATACAGAGTGAAGTAAGTCAGAAAGAGAAAAACAAATACCGTATGCTACCACATATACATGGAATCTAAAAAAAAAAAAAAGTCATGAAGAACCTAGGAGCAGGATGGGGAATAAAGATGCAGATGTAGAGAATGGACTTGAGGATATGGGGAGGGGGAGGGGTAAGCTGGGACGAAGTGAGAGAGTGGCATGGACATATACACCCTACCAAAGGTAAAATAGATAGCTAGTGGGAAGCAGCTGCATTGCACAGGGAGATCAGCTCGGTGCTTTGTGACCACCTAGAGGGGTGGGATAGGGAGGATGGGAGGGAGGCACAAGAGGGAGGGGATATGGGGATATATGTATATGTATAGCTGATTCACTTTGTTATACAGCACATACCAACACAGCAATTATACTCGAATAAAGATGTTAAAAAAAAAAAAAAAAGAGACGTAGGGCAGCTGTTATATGACAAGAAAGGAAATGGACTTCCCCTTTCTGGACCTTGCAATACCCCCTGTGAAATGAAAGACTGAGCTAGGTACCATGCATGAACAGAGAAGAGCATCACCCAGAAATACAGCTTTAAGTCACACCCCACTGCAGTTGCCCACTGACACTGCACCCTGAGAGGAATTCAGGATGAAAAGCAGGATGAGGCACTTTGTGCTTTGGATATAGGAGCCCCTAGATAGTTAGATGCCTATTTCAGGAACAATATCAATAAACTCAGATTCTTGCAACTTTCCATACGTAAGAGCACGAAAATCATTAACTTGAGATATCTTTGTGATTAGCAGTAATCTTTTACCAAGATGTAGTCTTGACTGCAAGTATTTCCTAGCCCCCAAAATCATATATATATATTGGCCCCTCCCCTACCTCTTCAGAGCAGTTCCTCAGCAGTAACTGAGCGGCTGTTTCCTGGCCTATAGTGCTCAGGAAGACGCTGAACAAAACTTAAACGCACAACTCTTATGCTGTGTTTTTCTTTAAGTTAACACATGAACAAGGCTTCAAATGTGTCAGTGTTTTCCCCTCGCTAGGAATGGGTCGGATGTAGTGATAAATGGACTGTCTCTTTCAATAAGAAACTACTTTAGGAGCAGCCTGGGATCTAAAAAGGGCTGGGAAAGGGCAGGCCCCTTCCCAGGGAGTGTTCCGGTGAGACAGGGTCTTGACCTGTGGAGGAGCAGGTGTGATCAGTTGAGAGCTGGGTGTGGTGAAGCTCTCGGAGGGGGGGGGTGGGGGGG
>RJWK010020181.1:0-20000 GCA_004363435.1 Platanista minor
CTGACGTAATGCTGTAGATGAAGACAAGACTCTGAGGCTTAAGGGGTTTCACATATTCTCTGAGGGAGAAGGGAAGCCCTGGAAGGCTTTCACCATACAAGTAGCATAATCTGATTCGTGTTTTTTTTTGTTTGTTTTTTTGTGGTATGCGGGCCTCTCACTGTTGTGGCCTCTCCCGTTGCGGAGCACAGGCTCCGGATGCGCAGGCTCAGTGGCCATGGTTCACGGGCCCAGCCGGTCCGCGGCACGTGGGATCTTCCCGGACCAGGGCACGAACCCGTGTCCCCTGCATCGGCAGGCGGACGCTCAACCACTGCGCCACCAGGGAAGCCCTGATTCGTGTTTTAAAGAATCACCATAGGGTATTAATAGGCTAGCTCTTCAAGTACAGCATGAGACACATATGGCTCAGAGATAGTAGATGGGAAAAGTGACCTGGAGATTTTAGTGAAGACTTAACCATAATCTTGGCAAGAATGTCATTTGCTTGAGGAAAAGCTAACAGTATTCAGTGTTGTATTGTATTTATAATGGCCAATGAGGAATGGTTCTTACCCCATGCCCCCATCACCCTCCTGCATCTCTGAAGTCTGTTAGGATAAGGACCTAGTTAGTGGTCTGCCGAGCTTCCCTATGACCTCAGAGTCTTATTGAGGTGGTCATGACCAGCCCCACCTAGCAGTCTCTAGACTGTTAACCACCCAGCAGAGAAAGAGGAATATCAGAGGACAAGCTGCCATATTTGGCCATCCAGACTCTGCTACTGAAACACAAACCCAGGAGACAGGGCAGAAGGAAGTGGGAACATTCAGTGTAAAGAAAGCCTCATGGTTAAGATGATCACTGGATTGAAGGTCTGCTTGATGGAGGGGATTAAACTTGACCACGGTGGCTATTACTGCAACAGTTTTCTATTCCGTATGTAAAATATATTTCTTATGTTCAACACTGTCTCAGCATGTCCTGGGCAACACAGGATTGGAGGTATGTAAACTGAGACTGGACAAACTTTAGGTATAATTATGTAGAGATTTAAGTCAGTAAGCAGACACAATGCAGTGTCTGAAAACAGGAAAGAGGGTAGGAGTGGAGAGAATCATGAGGATAAAAAGGGCAAAGAAAGGGAAGCCCATGGGTTGTGGATGTGGTCTTTAACCCCAAAGGGAACAGCCACATTGGCTTGGTTCTCCCTCTGTTCCCCATTTCTCTTGCCCTCCCGCCAAACCAGCAACAAACGGCATTGTATAGTAGTGTGTGTCAGAAATAAAAGCCATGGGGATCTGACCCCCGGCAGTGTGTTTTCACCCTGTGAATTTCCTGGATATCTTTACAGGGAATCATTCCTGGGGAAGGGCAGGATGGAAATAATATAAGGAGATCTAGAAGGAAGTCAAGCAAGTGACACCTTTAAACAGGCAGAGCAAAGCGGGCTCTTCCCCCTTGGGACAGTTAGAGTTATGCAGAGCTGTAATTAACCCAGCAGCCCACTGGATATGTCTATTTCACCTCACAAAGGCTGTTGAAAGAAGGATTCTTGAGGAAAGAGGTTCCAATTCAAATGGTATTTGAGTAAGTCCCTTGTTGGATATACTGTTTCTAGAGTTTATGGCTATAATCAACAAAACATGGCCATTCTTTCATGCAGGTTTTTCTTATGAGGTTCCTAGTACTGACCTCTAAACAGAAAGAAAAAAAGACATCCAGAATTGGCTGGGGGTAGGATAGGGCGAAAAAGAGAGAGATATATGGCTGGAATCGAATTAACGACTTTGGTTTCCTTCTCAGGATCTTGAAAATGTTAAAGGAGCAGGTGGGTCATTCTCTCATACATTGAGACTCTGATATATGTAAGAAAACTGTCAGTTTTGTATTCAGATACCCCCAGATTACCGAATTGGCCTCCCTAACTTCAATTCACTTTTTTTAACAAATATTTTTTGCACGCCTCCTCTGTCAGTCAGTATTACAAACACTACAGATGTGACTAGAGCTAATAGTGGGGAGAGAGAGACAAAAACACATAAATATGTAGACTAATTAGTATATTAGATGATGTGTTATGATAGAAGAAAAATAGCAGGGTGGGAAACAGAGTAGGAAGGGATGTCATGTTACATACAGACAAGGAGGGCCTCACTGAGAAGGTGACGTTTAAGCAAAGATCTGAAGGAAATGAGACACGGATGTACGGGCGGGGGTTGGTTGCGAGGATTGGCAGCATCCCAGACAAATTGTGCAAGAAATGCAAGGCCTCGGGTAGGAGCGTCCATGGTGTGTTTGAGGAATAGCAAGAAGGCCAGTGGGGTTACAGTGGAGTGAGGAAAGGCAGGACCAGTGAGGGGTGAGGGCAAAGTTGGTTGTTTGGGGTTCTTTGGGTTTTGCTTTGTTTTTTTTTTTTTTTTTGGTTTGGGGGAGTAACTATACAATCTCAAAACTTGAAGGTGCATTAGGGGGGCTGTCTCCTGCCACGAGTCTCACCAGTCACTGCGAATGGTTGAACGTGGAGAAGCAGAAAGTTTGCACGCGTGACTGACTGGTGGCCGCTTTATCGGTAAGTGTTCTAAAACATTCTTTAAAATAATTACCGGCCCCTAAAAACATGTTTGTTAGCTACAATGAGGAAAGCTTTGTTTAAAGGGGTTAGGGAAACTCACCATCCATAATCAAGATTTCAACACACCAGTCTGCATTTTTAGGGTAATATCTCTGTAAGTAGAAACAGGCGTATCTGGAGAAAGACATTAGTTTCTGAGGTCTGGCCAGCTCCTGTTCTTACCCCTCTGTCATCTCTGATTGGATTAGACGTCACAGAAAATGCCTCAGATCCTTGTTTCATGTTAGGTTTAACCCCTCCAGTTGAATACCATCCTTGTGGAGCTCAGCGGAGAGAAATTAAATTTCTCTCACCAGAGCCATGGCACTGACTGAGGTATCAAGGGTCTACATCAGTAAACTTGGTCAGTTACAAGATGTATGTCCTTCCCGAGGCTCTGTAGCTGTTAAGTTGGCTCTTTCCAATCACAGTCTGATCTTTCATTTTAATGTAATGCAGTTAGACAACCTAGTTATTCAGGCATAGACTTCTCTGGTTTTCATTATCCCTGAATAACATTTGATGCTGAAATGGGGAAGACGGGAAGGAGGGGGGCGGGGAGCCCAGCATTTTTCACAGCTTGTGTGAAATGCTTAATATTTGAAAGTCTTTAAAATATACTGTACACAGACATTCCAATTTTATAAGACTAACATAACATGTTCAAAAGTTTTATGAATTTCAACATGTAACGAGAGTCCACGTTGGCCTATTTTAAATAAGCCATAATGGCCTGGCAGCAAACTTGCATAGTTAGCAAATGCCTCCTCTGTTTATGAGCAGCCATTCCTCAGCAGGTCACTACAAAATACTAGCTTTATCAGTTTCCATGGCCTCTGTAAGTCAGTCTGTGTGCCAATTTCGGCGTGATTCTGGTTTTACAAGCCCGAAACCAAGGGCATCACAATAAGGTGATATTGTGCTTGTGCTCCGATTCTAACAAAATGGCATGACTCTGAGTTGCTTGAGAATATGTCCAGGGCTCTTATATCCCATTGGGAGGCTGGGTCTCTAAGTGCTTTTCACAGCACAGGGCCACACAGAGCAGGCTCACCCTCTCTCCTTGGAGCCTGGTGTTCTCAGAGCCCAGAAGATGTATTTTTTACTTCCTCAGGGTGACGCCCCTCAAGTGATGCTTTTTTAGGTGAAGATCTCCTTTCCATCAAAGTCAAAGCATAAAATGTGCCGGGACAAACCCAGTTCTAGCCTGTCAGCCATCCTGTGTCTACTGTATCGGACACAGTCATGTTTCTTAAAGGTGAGGGCCCTGTGTTACGAGCTCCCGCATTTCAGGGGAATTTGCTAGCTCCCCTGATAAAATCACACCGCTTCTCCCACAGGGCAGAGGAGGAAGATGTTCTGTGTGTTAAAAAGTGGCTCAGCCTTCGAGTGCAAACTCTTTTGCCCTTAGATTCACCTTGGCCCCAGCGATCCCTCAGGAATCAGCAGCCACATCGCAAACCGGTTTCGGGGGACACTCCAAACCCCTTTGCGCTCTGGCATCAAAAAGCTCCTTTAATTACAAATAGTGCCATAGAGAACAGGCTGGAGCATTGAAATAAGACTGATCTAAAGGCTGTGGGCCAAAGAATTCTCACAGAGGGTAACATAATTAGGAAATCTGACTCACGAGATAAAGTTCACTCCCTTTCACTGCGGGGCCCCAACCGGCGTTCTGGCCTCGCAACAGTCGTCACGTTGTAAGCCCGGCCTCCCCGGGGGCCCCCGGTCCAGTCCTCATGCTTCCAGAAGCAGACTCCAGAGTCTCCCAGAGAACAGCAGAAGCTTTCTTCCTCTTTGTCTTAGAACACTGCCCCCCAAAACTTCCTTTCAACGTTTAGAGCCCCCTACCCATCATTGAAAGCCTAGCTTTGGTAAGTCTCTACTCTTCCTTTTGAGATAAGGGATATATAATTATAACCACCATGGCGTCATGTGAAACTCCCTTATATTTACCTCGTTTCCTCATCGTGTTCAGGGGAGGCACTGCTCAGGGTGGGCAGTCAAGTTTAAGCCCTCGTTCACGATCGTGATTTTTTTGCCTTTAGTTATATTTCTTCTCAGTCAGTGACATCCCCAGAGATGTCAGAACTCATGCAGGAAAACCCATTTAATTAGGACCCGCTGCGGGGAACCAGGAAACAGATCCTAACGTTACTTTATGGCGGAAGCTGTCGATCAGGAAACGGGATATTGTCCTTTCCCGCGGTCTAGGTCTGGCTCGAACTCCTTCGGGGACATCTGGGGGCCTGTCTCCCATCTCCACTGAAATGGAGCCTGTGACCTTCTTCCAGTCAGGTTACCCCAGAGGGCAGTGGCATCTAGATCTGCTCTTTCATTTGTTTGTCGTTCTCTTTTTGAAGACGTAAGCGGCAGGCCTTTAGCCCCTGGAATCTCTGCCCAGAGGCCGCGCATGTTGGACATTTGCCAGTCTGGTGTACACGGGGCCTCCCGTCCACACTCTGTCTGCTGCCCCTTGGCCAGATAGCGAGTTACCAGGTTTTTCTTCGAGGCCGACAAACCTTACCTATCCTTAATGTGCACACTCTTCAGTTGGGGAAGAGGGGAACTGATTTAATACGTGTCCTCAAGTGGGATTGAATCCAGTCTTTTCTATCCTTCACCCTGGGCTCAGGTCCTGTGAAGCACCAGCCCCCCTCCCCCCACCCCGAGCCAGAATGATCTCTCCCTGTCTCCATTAAACCATAGCATTTTCTCTACACCTTTTTTTTTTTTTCCCCTTCATAACGTTGACTGCTCTTATTTCTAGTCAGCGCTTTTCACCCTAGTGTTCCAAGCTCCATTTAAGGACCTGAGTGGCTGGGGCCACATCTTCTACTTATGCCCTCACAGCACTTACTCATTTATAACTTTGTTAATTCTCCCCACAGTGCCTCACACACGGTGCTGTTTAATTACAGCATTTTTACTAAGTCCATTTGAAAAGAAAGAGGCTGCCAGTGGGTAAAGCGCTGTGCTGAATCCTTCCAGGGGCACAGGAAGTGTGAATGAGACTCCCAACCCTCAAGGAATGTATGGTCTCGGGGGGATAAAGAGGACATGACAAAACTATGTGACAAATCAACTAATAATACGGTTCCATACAGGATCTGTGTCCAAAAAGGATAAGTGCCAGTGACGATGATGAGAGCTTGCACGTGTTTTGCCCATCCCCATAACACCTCTGGAAGGTAGATGGCACTAGGCACTCTTAGTCTAATTCCCTTGTCTAGGGAGTGAGGGTAAGTGACTTCTCTGAGGAGGGGGTCTGAGGAGGGCTGGAATTCAGACAGCCTTGTGTGCCCCAGTGCGAGAGCCACACTGTGTCTCAGAGACTCTGCCTCTCCTCTCTCTCTCACTGCCCGTGTGCCCTGCTTGATGCCAACCCTATAGATGTATTAAGGAAGTTAAACGTATTGCTCACTGCCATTAAACAAGATCACAGACAAAGAGTCTTTTGAGCAGTGATGACACTTTGCTGTTTGAACCAGAAAGGAATTGTCCAAAGACAATTAGTCCCTTGACACATGAGTAAATTAGGGTTATCACACGCTGGTTGTTTGTTATAACGGCATAAAAGTACACGCCAGTTTTTCTAAGGCATGTGCTGAGTGGACTGTTCCCAGAGATTTTAAAGTAGAGATGAGATTGCCATCTGGTTTAGGTATTCATCTTCACGAGATCAGAAGGCCAGAGTAAATGCCCTTCTGAGGTGCTCAGACTACAGTGTGTCCACCTGCATTGTCATTAACTGTCTCTGTAGTAACAGACCTAGGTTCAGATTCTGGGTCTACCACTTAAAAAGCTCAGTAGCCTGCTTAATTAACTTCTCAGAGCCTATTTTCTCATTGGTAAAACAAGCATGATAATGCCTATCTCAGAAAGTTATTGAAATGATTAATTATGGTGAGTGTAAACATCAGTGCCTGATAATACTCAGTAACTATGGTCGTTGTGAGTATATTATTTTATTTTGTTTTTCCCCCTTAAACGTTGCCTCTATCATCTCCATCACCCCCATTATGTAGAAAACAACTTCCAAACCTCCAGAGGAAGCCTTCTGCCGAAATTTAAGTCAAAGATAGAACTCAACACTTTGAAAAGGAGTATTTGCTAAAGAACAA
Organism: Platanista minor; assembly: GCA_004363435.1. Classification (NCBI taxonomy): domain Eukaryota; kingdom Metazoa; phylum Chordata; class Mammalia; order Artiodactyla; family Platanistidae; genus Platanista; species Platanista minor. Next base: position 6,718 of record RJWK010020181.1, read on the forward strand.
CCAGGCATTTATCATTTCTGATATTTAATACCTAATTACCCATCTTCCCAAAAGTCTCCAGCTGTGGAGAATATGACAACAGATCAGGAAGTGTGGCAGGTGAGTATATTATTACATCCCTTCCTGAGCCATAGAACTTGAGTTTACATTCAGAGCCGGAGATCCCAGAACTCTTCCCCAAAAGGGAGCAATTTAAGAGAGTTGAAATAGCCTCTCCTTTCAGGGAGGATGCCACGTCTTTTCTGGGTTTCCTGTAAGTCCTAGAGGATAGGCTATTTGGATAAAATCTAGATGCTTTGACCTGTGGAAAGAAATTGCCATGTACACTCTTTATTTTGACCTCCTAGCCCCCGGGACAGTTCCAGACTGGCTCCAGGCGTTATGAGAGCAGTGCTGTCCTCTCTTGTAGAAAACATTCCTTTTAAATGAAACAGGTTTTGACCACCTCTTCCTTTCCCAGGCATATTTTTCAGTTTCCAACAGCAGGATCAGTGAGGGGCCGTGACATAGCCATCATGTAGATGAGTTCCAAGATATTGTCTTCTCGTTTAAAGAAAGACAGGCATACCAGATTTGCCTACCTGTTCCCAGGGAGGGAGAAGAAACTGCAGGCAGGTGGTGTGGAGAGAAAAACCACACCCAGAAGTCACTTTTCCAGCCTCCCTCAATTACTCGGGAGGAAACTAACTTTGAGTGTCTTCTTCAAGGTTAAGCTCCCTGAAAGTGGATGGAACCTGGCCAGAGGCTGTGAACTTTGCACAGAGGGCATCCACAGAGTCGCCCCCTGCTCAGTGTGTCACTGCCCTCCCATTACTCTGCCAGCACGTACCTGATTTGGTTGACATTGCCATAATTAATTTATAACATCAATAACCCCGAGATGAGCCTATTTATAGGTTTGTGCAAGCTGGGTAAGAATATAGATTAAATCTTGGGTCATTAACATACTTTAAGTACTTGGGAGAGTTTTGTGATTGTCAAATAATATGATTAAAAGGCCTCCACGCTTGGTATGTACTGGAAATCCACAAGTTTACTTCCCTTCCCAAGCTCAGAAACAACAAAAGAGCAAAAAAAAAAAAAAAAAAGTGTACACCCCTCCCAACCACCAGAGATCTTGGGTTGTCATCGGGAGCAACTTTATCATTCCACCTGCCCCCGAACTCGACCTGGGTAGGCAGTGATGGCCCAAGTGAGTGCCTGACAGCTGCTGCCCCACAGCTTGAGGATCCCTGAGACTTGGTCCTGACTCTCAATAAAATAGCATGCGTGTCCCCAGCAGTCCTGCCGGGAGAATTGCTGTGACTGTCCACAACAACAGAGGTGAGAGTGTGAGAAGGGCAGCCTTTATTTGAAAGGATGTTATTATGACTCGGACGGCTCTGTGGACCCAACCTTATCTCCTTTCTTCCTTTTTATGTTCTGTTGTTCTGGTCGTTACTTTTTTGAAAAATAACATGCATTGCTTTTCTATTATAAACGTCAGACATTTTCAATATCAAAAATAAAGATCAGTACAGAGAAGAAAATAAAGATCACTCATAATTCCACCACCCAGAAATAACCACCGCTAAATTTCTGTGTATCCTTCTAATATAGTCTTCATTCTGACATCCCACTAGCAGAGCTGCTCTCTAGACAGGGAAGCCTCCCATTCAAATGCTTCCTTTGGCAGATGTGTTTCCTTTCGAGGATAGCATTGTATGCTCTGGGGGTCAGAGTTTTCCGCCAGTAACGAATGACTAGTGCCTCCCCGTCCCACCTTCAGGAGCCTTCTCAGAAAACCACCACCCAGAGATGCATCCCCCCACCATCTCCTTACCTTTTAAATGTACTCAATCCGCCCAACCCTCCATAGCCTTTTTGCCCCGTATCTGCATCTGCAGTGACACCACATGTCATCCACCCCTTCCTGCCCCTTTAAGACCATAATTTCTTTTAAATCTCTCATGAGTCTTTCATGTCATTCTCCAGCGCATTGCTGGTGGTCCTTACTTGTTTTTTACTTTTGCTCTAGTTTTTTAAAAATATCAAACGCTGCAAAACTCTTCAAATCAAACTAAAGTCAGTAGGGATAAGATCATAATGAATGATGACACACCTACACAAATAATTATAAATTTTAGTCGTTTTATTTTTTTAATGAATTTACAAACATCGAGCTCCTTGAAAGTAGAGATTAGATATTTTTTCGCCCGACCCTTGACACAGTACTTGGCATGTTATAAATACTTGATTAATGTTTATTGAACTAAGGTGGAAATGAAGAGGAAATTTAATTACCCAGTCTACTTTTTTATCTCAGTAGTTTAAGTGCAGACAAAAAGGAGGTCACATAAAAATGATGAAAAAACAATATCTGAGAACAATTTTTAATGGTATATCAGTGCATTTTTTTGTGCTAAGGTATCACTATTAACCCAAGTGAGGACCCTTTATAATGATTTTTTAAAACCTTGATGATACCCTTTTCATTTCTTTCCTAAATGAACATTAATATAAAGCCATAAAAGTCCCCTTGGAGGACTTTATGAATTACTGCAGTATAAGATGGGGAAAAGGCCGTCTGCAGCCATTTGTTTTATGGAGCTTGATTCTGAAACCTAGCACCACCGTGACCCTTCAGGGGCATATACTCTGAGGCACGGAGTTTTCCTCGAGGACAGCGAGCACCGGACCTTCTTCCCAAACAGCCCCAAACATGTCCTACACGTGCCATTTCCCCCAAGTCAGCGATGTCAGCCACAGCCCTGCCCTCTGTGAGCAGCCCAGGCACATGTGGGGAAGGGGAGCGGGCGCTAACAGTGACACATTGAACAGCTCTCTTCTGTGACGTAGACGAATTTTCAGTTTGCCTTCGTAAATCTCTTTTGCTATATGACTCTTTGGTCATTTAGTACTTGAAAAGAATGATGCCAAAGACTAGACACCTGGCCTAGGTAGGGCATTGGTTTTCCAATTCTTTTTGCCTGATGAGCTGTTCTATTTCTATTAGACCTGGGATGGGCATAGAAGCCTAATCCATTATAAACAGAGATGGGGGTTTGAGTGTCCGGAGCTTCCCCACAGCGCTGTGCTAACCCGAAGTCAGCCATCTTGGAGATCACTTTGAAAAACCCCCAGGCCTACAGAAACCAAGACAGAAGAGGCTGAAAGGGAGGCACAGGAAAGAAAGATGTCATGAAGATGATAAAAATAATAATCGTAGCTTACTTTTTTAGAGGCCTCCTGTGTGCCAGGTACCACAGTAAGTACCGATTTGCCTCAAAAAAAAGGGCAAATTGTGCCGTCTAAGGCAGAGTATGGCGTTGGCTTCCTGAAAACACTTGAGAAGGATATTGGATTGTTTGCAGGCAGGCAACAGGCCAGATAATCTTGAAAGGTCTCTCTCTCACTACAGTTGACTTTAGCCTCCATTGCTCTGTTGGAATAGATCTCTCTCAAGTGAGATCAAGAAAAAAATAATGTTCACTGTGTGTGTGTGTGTGTGTGTGTGTGTGTGTGTGTGTGTGAGATCCAGGTCGTCAGGCACACTGAATTGCACATAAGTTAACACATACACCACAGTAGGTGTACCATTTTACGGGTAATTCAGAACTTTGAGGTAGAAATAGCTCAGAAAAAAATGATAAAACAACAAGGTATGTGCCTTTGTCAAGATAGCTGGCTGTACCCTTGAATGCACGTTTTGACAGATCATAAATTCACAGAACAGAGCAAATCCTTACGCCTCACCTGTTCCTGTCCCCTCTTGTCACTTTGGACAAAAGATTGTCCGAACCAACTCAGCAGGGGGGCCCACTTAGTCTTCTTTCCATCTTCATTTCCTGAGCATCTTTGGATGATGCGGTTGATCAGAACCCCAAGACCAGATGCTCCTTCTACCTGAGGAGCACCTGATCAGCTAGTCCGTGAGTCAGTCAGTCCACAGCCCCTGTCGGGGTCTCTGTGTGGAAGGAAAGAGGAGGAGGGAGTGGAAGCTCCAGGAACTTAGTGGAGTTGGGAGATTAGTGGGTGGGCTGCCAGGAAACGATGGGAGCGTGGGAGCTCAGAGAACATCATTTCCAGGCTGATCCAAGAAGGCTTCAAGGAGGAGGAGAGATTTAAGCAGCCTCAAAGGTTGGTGCGATTTGGGTAGCTCAGTTAGCAGCACGTACATTGCTCTTGTTGGCACCACACACATGTGGCGGCCCTGAGGCGTGTCTAGGGGAGTTGCGAGGTCACACTGAGGAACCCCGTGAAGGGTGCGCCCAGTGTGGACCACAACAAGCGCTGAATGCCCGGCAACAACATTTGGAGCCTTTTAAACATTTTTGAGCAGGGAAGGGACACAAAGGAGAGCAGTGAATCTGGTTCAACTATTAACAATAGCCAAATACAAAACTGAGGGCTCAGGGCTTATGTGCCCACCGAATCGTGGATTTGCTTGGAAAGCACAGTGTGAGGGAAAACCCCAAAGGAACAAGGTTCTTTCTTTTGGAGTCCTGACCGAGGGAGGCACAAGTGAGCAGTTAGTTCTTTCGTCGGACCAGCATTTTCTAACGTTGAATAAAGCCGTGTGATGGGTTTGTGGTCATAGCAGGCTTAACCACGAGGGCGAACTGGCCGTCGGGAATTTCTCTTGCAGCGTCCTGACTTCTTGCAGAGCTGGTGCTGAAGTGGGGGGAGTAGGTCCTGCCAGGTCATCCCCCAAGCTGCCTCACATTCAGCACAGTCCCTTTGGGTCCAGTTCACACATCTCACTGGGGCCCATTTAACCGAGCTGGGCCTGTTACAGACCTTCAGATATTTAATTTGTAAACACTTAATAAAGCACTGTCAGTAGGTCGACTTGTCTTCTCCGTCGGCCACATCAAAATCAATACATCCCTTGGGTGTTCTGCCGTGATTGTCTGGGCTGGGGAATCTAATAGGATTAAGTGTTTGGGGTCCTATCTGACGCCACAGTCCACAGTCCTAGTTAGATGAGGTTAAAGACTGGCTTGCCATTGTGGAGGCACGACTGCTTAGGGGTCTGAAAAATCATTAAAGCTTGTCCTCTTAAACGTTGATTGTTCCCTGGTGATTTATTGACAAAACACAAAAAAGTGCTCTATACTGCACTCTAATTATATGTATGAGGCCATAAGATCTCATGGGAAATTAAATAAAATTTACAGCTTGATGGTTTTATGCTCCTGGGAGACATACCTTCTTAATAAGATCTTATAGCTGGGAATATTTATGAGGTTAAAGTCCGTAGGCTTGAGCAAAGACCTAACCTTTCCGTGGGAGGGGGAGGGGGGTGCGTTTTGATTTCTTTTAAGATAAATGATTGTAATGAATTTTCAGGGGTTGAGGAGGAAATGTTCACTGAGACACATCAAGCGTTCCTCCCCGAGACCTCTGGAGGACAGAGCCGAAAGGGCACAGGGACTTACTGCCACCGTTTATCTCACACAAGGCTCCGGGTGGCCCTACTCACCACCTAAGCTCTCTGTGGCTTCCTCGTCTGATCAGCCCCCATCACAGTCTGAAAGGGAGGGAAGATCCTAGTTAAGGGCAGTTATCTGAGAGGTCAAGCAAGGGGAAAGAACTTGAGGCAGCAAAAAGGGGAGAACCAGAGAGAGAGTGAATATGAATAGAAATCACACTGATGCACTTGAAACCCTAAAAAGCAGTTTCACATCTTCAAACAGCCCCGAAGGAGTTACTGGACATTGATTGGGACGTTTGCTATTTTACCAGATCCCTTTCTCTTTGTGTCAAGGGGTGGCTGGGGCCCAGACCCTGATCCCGTAAGCGTTATAATGTGCTGCTTGGACAAAAGGTCAGAATATAGTAGTGGTGAGGGTGTGGAGGGAGCTTCTGCAGGTGGCTTAAGTATGGGACTTTCCTGACTCTGAAGAGGGTGTTTACAGGGGTGCACGTTATAAACTGTCCCCGCAATTTTTGTTACTCTCATCCCGAACTCTGCCCTGGACCCAGTTTCCTCATCTGTAAAATGAAGAGCTAAGGCTAGATGATTTTAAGGTCCCTTCCAGCTCTAAAATATTATTTTATGGTTCTAGAATTTATGTAGGAGAAAGGCATTTCTCTCCATCCCTTGCTTTAGTCTTCTGAGTGAAAGTGAGATGTCTCATCCATTTAGATAGAGCAGCTCAAGCCCCAGGTCTCAGATAAAAAGAGAAGAAAAAAAAGTTATTAAAGATAGCTAAGTTCCCCTGATAAGCAGCAAGTGAGAAATCCCTGATTTAATTTAAATATGATATTTCTGTCTTCATTAATTTAAAGCATGTATATGATAATGTATCCTTTTTTATTTAGTGGTCTGTCCCGGAGGGAAGGAAAGGCTTGATTGTGAAGCAGAGGGGTAAGGGTTTGGATATCTTTTAATAAAGATGACTAGCCCTAAAACTGCTTGAATTATATGGAAGTAAGATTTGTTGCAAGTTACGAATCACAGCCTGAAATGTCACTTATCTCCTAATGATACTTCTGCACAGATTATTAATTTCATTTTAGAAGCCCAATGAATGTTATATTTTATGACATTGATTAAACATCTTGCTGCCATCTACCCATCCACCCTTTTCGTTTTCAAAAATCCGTATCGGAATTTAACAAAAACAGCTCATAAATTTGTATTTTACAGACTAGCAAAGTCGACTGGTTCCCCCACTCTGCTTACAAGCAGACCCATCTTGAATCCTGGGCTTGGGCCATTTCTATTCTTAGAAGTCGGGCTTTTCTAAACTGACCTTGTGTTTTGTTACCAGAGTAGGATCCGGGAATTTATTTGGAAGAGCGTTTGTGGCTTCTGGAGCTGCAGAGCCACGAGGGGGGCTGTGGTGTGGCCGGGTGAGCCCCTGACTGGGAATCAGGGACTCCGCTTTCATTCTGGCTCTTAGACAAGCCAGTTACCTCCCTCTTCTGTGTCCTGGGGATAATTACAGCCTCCCCTAGTTGGCTCACAGTGTCATTGCGGGGATGGATGAGATAATAGACGTGAAAGCTCTTCCAGCCCTTTAGAGGGAAGCAGTGTGGTCGTGGATTTAAGAGCCAATAGAGAATAGAAGGGGATGATCGGTTTTGGATCAACCTCAGGCATTTTAGGAAAGGTTTAGGGTGACCCTTTTGAAAGCAGGGAGCAAAGGCTTTCGGAAATAGGTCCACTGTGTTATTATTTATGGTACTTTTTTCAGTAGAAGTACCTCTGGTTCCTCCAGACTCACACCTGTGTTTCCTCAAAACCACTGTGGCCTCATTCCCCGCCTGGATTTGCTCCAATTAGAAGACCCCGTTTGTTCCCGTGGCATTTCCCTCACAGTGACGTTTATAGTTGCTGTCATTTTTCTCTGGAGAGGATGCTGGCGCCTGGATCCCCATGTCAGGGCACAGCTGCGGCTGTTCCTTCCTCCAGGAAGGAGACGTAAAGAGACATATTCTGAGGAATCTGAATCAACTCCACATGGAAGATTAAGGGCCAGTCCCCAGAGGCTGCCACGTACGGAAGAGATATCCTGTTCAGGCTGGGGGGGACTTGGGGGCGGGGAACTCGAAGATAAACAGTTCTGCAAGAATGGATGACATCAGGGGAAATCACTATTAAATCAGAAGCGGGCCTCTGTCCGAGGAACCTTACCACAAATGTGCAGGAGGCTTAGGTGGTAGAAGCAGGGAGCAGGGGGCGGTGAGGTTCGTGCCCCTAGGGACGAGAGGGTCACAGCACTAGAAGGAACGGGTGCTGCCAGGCCTCCCCGAGAGGGCCGGTCCACCGGCAACAGGGTGCAGAGGGGCAGGGCGCAGCTTGCGGAGTAACACCACCTGGACTCACTGCTTGTCTCTCCCAGTGCCCTCAGGGCTGTTGTGGCCTCTCCTGTCGCGGAGCACAGGCTCCGGACGCGCGCAGGCTCAGCGGCCATGGCTCACGGGCCCAGCCGCTCCGCGGCATGCGGGATCCTCCCGTACCTGGGCACGAACCCGTGTCCCCTGCATCAGCAGGCGGACGGACTCTCAACCACTGCACCACCAGGGAAGCCCGGACTTTGCTGATCTTTGAATTTGTCGTCAACACCAGCCCTGTCCCATAGGGACCTCGTGAAGGTTGAGTGAACTACTAAAGTAACGCGTGTGACCTGCTTAGCGCGAGAGCCGGGCCCAAGTTAGTGCTTAATACATGTTACCTATTGGCAAGTGTCTGGGTAGTAGCGCCCCAATCAGGGGTTTTTGTTGTCGGTGGTTGTAGCGGTGGGTTTGGGTTTTTTGATTTTATGTCTTATTGTTTTTGTATTTTCTCTAAAAAAAAAAATTGTAGAATGGCACCTCTTAAAACTCTGCAGCAGGCAGTACTTGGTCGGCTCTGCAGGGCCTTTCATTGTGGTCATGGTGACAAACTGGTTTTAAGTGACAGAGCATCAATAAGTGAGACTGGCTGTTGGTGACAGCCCCGCCCTGTTTGGGGGATGGGGAGTGGGTGTGAACATGACTGGGAGAGGACAGTAGCTGACGAGTGAAGACCTCCGGCGTGCCGTGACACGTTCTTCAGTGACTTGTTTTCCCCGTTTCTCTGACTCATTTCTCTCCCATCCCCTCCTTTCCTCCTCTTCCTCTTCCCACCACCCTCAGCACCCCGCCCCGCCCCCGCCAGCCCTCCCTAGCGTGCTCTGGCACTGGGGATGTTGCATAAAGGGAAAATACGGCATGTTTACAGAGAGAATTTTCAAGAAGTGTTAATTTAATATGCTAAAGTGTTCCCTTCAGCATTTTACCTTTCTTGTTGTTTTCACAAAACAGCCAAGACTAAATAATGAGCCCAGGGCTGTGCCCTTTGGTAGCGTGATAGCTCATTACCCACTAGCGGCCTCCATCTGCCCTCATGGCTGCATGGGGAGCCATTACGATTATGATGGAAATCTCAGAAGCCATTACCAAGATGCAGCAGAGGGCCTACTGCAGACAGCCTAATGGACTAATTTGTAATTGGGAGAGGGAAATGAGTTAGCGAGCTGGGGCCAGTTTTGATGAGAGTGGAAGTGCGCATGCTAAATGTGATAAATGAATAGGAATGTGTGTTTGCGCGGTGGGCTCTACAAGGCTTTCCATCTCTCCCGGGGATTTGGAGGCGTGCTGACAAGCCGTGAGGTGCGAGGAGGAACGGGCTCGGGGGAGGCAGGCAAGATTCAAGGAGAGTAGCTAAGGATAAATCGGTGAGGAAAACGAATGGCAGTAAAATCCAAGGAAATGACTGCATCTGCCACGAAAGTAGTAATTAGGAAGCAGTTGGTGTGCGTGTCTTTCACCATAAAAATAGGGGCGAGGGGGAGCCCTGGCGCTTGTTGTGGGAAACGGGGGGTGGGGGCTGTGATGTTCCGAGAGGGAAGCCCCTTGCAGAAGGCTCTGACGGGAGAGCATCCTCAGACCTGGTGGTCCACACAGATTCTGCCAGCTCCACGCAGAGCTCATTCCTGAATCACCGCGAGAGCCCTCTCTCCCAAGAGCCACCGGAGATCCCGCAACGGTAAGGCCCTGCAGGCCCAGAGGCAGCCGTTGTGCAAGGGAAGGAGCCCAGGCTGGGGGTGCCAGACCACCAGTGCACCTAGGCCAGAAGGCTTCCTGTCCCGGGGGGCTGGAGAGTCACCTCGTAAGCACCCACGCCCAGCTCTCCAAGCTGAGGAGTGCTGGGTGCAAGCATAGACACACAGGGGGCTCATTTCCAAAATCTGGCATTTCCGTCTGTTTGTCAGTCAGCTCCCCAGATCTCAGCAGCCGGGTGGAGAGAGTGCCCCAGGCGTTCCCAAGGGCAGCCCAGGGCCTTTGTTGCCTCTCAGGCTGATGTGGCCTGTTGACAGGGAGTCCCCAATCTGTCTGAGACCATGTCCTTCTTGGAACTGTCCTTGTTTTACTTGTTTTCTCTGCCATGTAGGCCTCTCAAGCTTTATCCTGACCTCCAAACTCTGGTGTCCTTTCCCATAAGTCAGACCTTCGTGTCCCTAGAGCTGCAGCCTTGGTGCGTCCCCTTCTCCCAGCAACCTGCTGTTCTCAGCGTTCCTCTGGCTCTCTTTTCCCCCTGGGGCAGAGCCCGATTCAGGCCTTCAGGGTTATCCTAGCTCTCAGGGTTCTTCCCGCTCCCAGCCATTCCCATCGCTTTGCCTAGGAAGACCTTTCAGCCTTTGTGAACAGCCTGGGGGAAAACATGTAATCCTTCAGGGAAGAAGGAAGCAGTGGAACCAATTAAATGAGCCCCAGCCTGGGGCCGGCAGAGCACCTTACCAAGGTAAGAGGCCAAGCGCGTTGCCTCCTGCCCTCAGTCCCACCTCTGTCCCAGGCGCACCCTCTCCTCATAGCATTCCCAAGTACATAGGAAAACTTTCCATTTTCTTCACCAGCCACCAGAAGATTTCTAATTAGCTCCCTAATGGGATGATGACAGTCCTGTTCAGCAAAATTTAATTGACAACCTATGTGGTTGATCACATGATTGATCCCACCTAACTTGGAAAATGAACCTGAGGAAACCAGCCGAAAAACACAGATACATTGAGACCCCAAACAGCTCAATCTGGGAGAAAGCAATCAATCAATCAACGAGGCTGAGAAACAGTATCAAATATTATAAGCTAAAGGAAGTTATTGAAAAAACACGAAGTGTGGTTCTGATGTTCCTAGATGTCATGGAAAGGGGACAGCTGAATGGATGCCTTTGACTACTGGCAGAAGCATATCATTGCATCAGGAGAAACTGACTTTTTCCCAGCCAGTGTCTGCTGTCAAATATACCATCAGTTATGCTGTCAGGGTCCCTTAAACCAAGAGCCTCATCAGACACTCCCATCGATATTAGAAGATCGAGATTTTCTATAAAGAGCTATTGCTTAGATGTCCTTTAGTAAAAGCCGCCCCTCCCCGCCCTGCCCCGTGTCAGCCCTGGACTAAGCCCTGGAGAGACTATAAAATTCAAGGGATCTGCTGTGCCCAAACGCTCATTCTAGTGAGGCAGACCTGAACTTGGATAACTAGTTCAGTTACATAGACAGTAACAGAGGGTTTGGAAAACACACAAGAAGTCATCAACCGGTCTGACAAGTATTTATTGAGTACATGATGTAGAGCAGACACCGACCTAATCACTGGAGATAAGAGCAATACATCAGTGGCATGGTCCCTGTCCTCGTGAAGCTTACGGTCTAATTCTGGCCCAAGGGGAAGGAAGAAAGGTCCGGGGTGGTATTTGAGGTGGGCTGTGAAGCTAGAAGCTCACTGGAAATCACCAGCAATGAGATACCCAGGAAAATCCCAAATATTTGGAAAGTAAACAGATTTCTACATGTGGGTCAAAGAGGAAATGACAAGGGAAATTTGAAAACATTTTAGACTGAATGGTAGTAAGAATACTATGTATCAAAATCTGTGGGTTGCAACTAAAGTAGTGCTCAGAGAGGAATCGGTGCTTTTAAATGCTTATATTAGAGTAGAAGATAAGTCCAAAATCAATGACCTAGGTTCCACTGTGAGAAGGTAGGAAAAGGACCCAGATAAACCCCAAATGAGAAGGAAGGAAATAAGAAAGAAAACAGCAGAAATTACAGAAATGGGAAACAGGCAGTTGAGAGAAAACCTTAGCTAGACTGAGCAAGGTGGGGGAAACACACCAATACCAATATATCAAGAATGAAAAAGATGTTATCAGTACAGGTCTTACAGACATTTAAAGAATAATCAGGATGGGCGTTCAACAAGCAGAAATGGAGAGCATTAAGTCCAAATAACAAGAGTTGCTAGTTATATGTGGGTTTGGAGGGGAGTGGGAAGAGGGGCTTGGCATAGAAGACAGTGAGGCTAGAAATGTCGCTTGGAATCAGGTACTAACGAGAATTGTCGCTTTCTGCAATGACCCAGGGCCCGTGTTCACGGTCCCACTCGCTGCTCCTTGTAGCACAGTTCCCGATGCACAGGTTCGGATGTGTTCTTTGACCAGTAGTTGCCGAACCCGAGGACAAGTCACCACATGGGCCATAATGCCCTGCTTTCAGGGCACCTGAACTTCCTCAAAACATTTTTGCACATGGGATGTTTTTGGCCAGTAAGTAACTCTAACAGATCTGAGTCTGCCGCCCCCAGAATATGAGGAGACTTTGTTTCTCCCCTTCCAAACTATTAGCTCCTTGTCAGTTGGGCTCACAGGTTTCAAAAATGATCTGATGCCATCCTAAGACCATGCTATCATCCTTGCCATGATTTATATGCTTCTGAAAATGGGACTCTTTTTTTAAGATGAGTCTGAATGTTCATAGCAGAAGATGCTTGTCAAAGCCTGGCTGCTCACTTAACAGCTTCCGAGTCAACCGGAACCCACCCACCACCTAAGAGAGTGGGGTGGTGGCATGGGCAGGCTTTCATCTACCAGCACCACGAGTCTGTGGACAAGGCCCTAAGCGGCTCAGCCTTTCACCTGCAGGAGTCCTGGCTTTTCTCTGCTGCTCTGTGGTGGAACTGGTCCTTCCTTGCTCTCTCTTTCTCCTCTGCCCCAGTATCCACCTGAGAGGCGATGTTTTCATCATAGCAAAGACCATAGACTCTGGAGGCAGACTCTGGGGTCCCGAGCAAGCTACCTGCCTCTACGCCCCTCAATTTACCATCTTTACTGTGAGCAAATTGAGAGTGGCTCACTCACAATAGGTTGTGGTGAGGAGTTAAATGACTTCACATATTTAGGAAGGGCCTAGGAGTGCGGGCAGGAAGGGTCAGAGCAGGTGAGTGTGCCCTATATGCTAAGTTGAGGGGCAGGGCTCTGGGCACCTGTGTCTGTATTTACCTGAGTGTCCTTGTGCCCAAGAGAGCAAGGCATTCAATAGCAAATTTAAACACACACACACACACACACACACACACACACACACACACACCCATGACAGGTTGACACCTGGTAAGTGCGGGAAGTATTAGGAAATCTCAGGCTTGGCTGTGGGGCTCTTGGGCCTTTTCTAGCTCTTGGATTCCTCGGGTTAATTACCCCGGCAGTCCTCTTTTGGTGGGAAGCTCCACCCTGTCCCTCCCACTGTTGACCCCAAGTACCCTGGGTTGGACAGCCGCAGTTTGGTCAGGAGTCCCTGCCCTGCTGGGGCTGGCGTACACTGACCCTCAGTTAAGACTGAGGCTCTTGTGGGGTTCTCCAACCTTCTGAGACCGTAGATTTCATGAACTGGAAGCTTTCCCCTTCCCTAAAATAGCCAGGTGCTGTTTGCTTGTGCTATGACATCGGTGCAGGCAGGAGAGGAATATCTTGAAAGGGTAGAAAAACTGGG
>RJWK010020181.1:25000-31712 GCA_004363435.1 Platanista minor
GACCTGTGTGATGAGTGTATCAGAAAGACAGACACCAGACCGAGAGACCCCAGGGGAAGAATGGGGTCTGCAGAAGGGAAAGGGACAGAGAGAGAGTTGTATTTCCTTCTCAGACAAAAGGTGAAGCTTCAGAGAGCTCAGCAAGGTGAGTTAGTGGTTAGAGGAACTCCAAGCTAAGGGAACAAACAGCATGTGCAAAGGCACAGATGTAAAGGGGGCCGGCCTCTCTCAGTCTTGGCATGACGTCCATTGAGACTTGCAAAGTAGATTGGGCTAGACTATGAAGGGGCTTTAGTGCTCTTTTAGAAAGCTCCTTTTCAAACTGCAAATCACTCCAGACGTCCTGATTCAGCCCTGACAAAGGGTCGGTGTCCCACCCCAGTGAGAGAACCCACTTTAGTCACAGTCATTGATGGGAATGGGTTGGTCTTCTTTACATACATTAGGGCAGGAGAAAGAAACGCAGGGAATCACCACTCTCACCAGTGGGGAGCCTCTGGAGGTTAGTAAGGGGAAGAATGAAACAGAAGGTGGTTAACTTAAGAAGGTACCCGGCGGAAGCTGTGGTGTAGAATTATCAGTTTGTTGGGGGGAGCCTGGATTGGATGTAGATGGGAGGTTATGGTCAAGGGATGGGAGGTTATGGTCAAGGTCTGAACAAAGATGATGGCCGAAGGAATCCACTTCAAGAGAGATTTCAGAGTGGAATCAAATAGGGCCTGTTGAGGAGGACTCCAGCTGTGTGCTGGGTTCCTTGGTGAGCTGAATGGGGCCCTTTCAGAACGCTTGCGGTGGTCCTAGTGGTACACTAATCTTTCCTGATTAGTGTGGAGCGCTATAGCCAAAGACACAGCATCCTGCAAAAAAGCAGACAGTGAGTATATGTTTTAAAGACTGGCCCGAGGTCTGGAATCCTGGCAGTTTCCTAATCACATCCACACTTTTTCTCCCTCTGCTACACCACTCTTATGCTGCCCACTCCCCTGTGTTGCTAACGGGTAGTGGTGGTCTTTAAAAAAATCCTACTCACCTCTCACTCCGTAAGCACATCACAGCCCATAAGATGCTGTCTCTGGTCCCTCTCTCTCCGTCCTTCACTCCGTAAGCACATCACAGCCCATAAGATGCTGTCTCTGGTCCCTCTCTCCGTCCTGTTCTTGGAAGAGTGGCTCACTTTCTCTGTCTTGATAATGTAACAAGATGCTCTGAAATGAACTAGCAGCTTGAGGTGGGCGTAAAAGCCCAGGAAAAGGAATGCAGGGGAAATGCGACAGAATGGCATGAAACCCAAAGCAAATGGTAAAAATGAGCAACACATGGCGAATGTGGAACAGAGAGAAAAGCATAAAAATCACAACCACATCTGACATCTCTTGAAATGGCGAGAAACAGAGGAAACAACACATGTGGTTCTCTTCAAGTCAGAAAGATTCCTCTTCACTATTCCATGATGGTGTGAAGGAGACTCTTTTGGAAGACTTGAACCCTTTTCAAGTTGTTCTACCAGGGCTTTTATTTCTTCCGCTTTGGCCAGTAAGTTCAGACACTCAGAGAAATGCTTAGCCTTTTGCCTTTTCCAGGCGCAGAATAATAGACAAAATCGATGCTTTCCAAAGGCCGTGTCAAAGAAAATAATTTGAGATGTGAGGAGAGAAAATCTAGAACTACTTTTTCTACTTATTTTTATCTTACTCTTTTAGATTTATTTATTATGTATATGTTTTAAAAATAGTAGAGTGGTGTATGATTACAGTGTATAAATAAGTGAAAATAATATTAGCAGAGTTAAGTGATTGGTTTTCCTGTTTGTTGCCCCTTTTGGGGGGCACATGATCAATGTACAAACCATCAGGGTGGTTACCAGGGTTACTAGTTGGGGTTGGGGACAAGAAGAATGCTCTAGAATGATGTGTTTCCTTATGGAAACAGGCGAGTTGCCTGGATGGTCTCTTTCCTTCGCGCCAACAGGATAGCCTGTCAGGTCCTCTTAGAGCCTCAAATGCTCCAAACCTGTAGTCAAGAACCCAGAGAAAAGGAAGTTCCCCAAGAATCCTTTGGACAAGAGATGGCCACATTTATTTAGCATGTAATCAGTTGCAGAGCTGCACTCACAGGTGGCAAAACACGGTCAGAAGTCACCCTCAGGGACCCTCACCCTCCTAGGCCTGACTCCTTCACTGCCCTTCCCCCAATGTTGCTGTCACTGTTGGGGGTGCAGGATGTTTGTGCCGGTTGTCTCACCCTCCCGGCACCCTCCTCCAGGCCACGGTGTGCAAGGGTGCTGCGGTGATGCGAGCCTTGCCCGTGACAGCGCTCCCCACACCAAGAGAGCCATAAAACTGACACATAATCGCTACAGCCAAACTAGAGCCAGGAACACTGTGCTACATTTGGGTGCTCTTTACCTCTCTTGCAGCCGTCAGCTTTTCTTTTCTCTTTTTCCAGACTTAAACTCCAACCCACCTCAGCCCCAGAAATCCCATTCGTGTTGGAGAAGCAGATGGCACAGGGGCACCTTTCACTTGGGTTGTCAGCCGTGTCTCCACAGCTCAGGGACTCACCTTCCCACCCCACCACCCAGGCTGTCTCTCTGGGGAGTATCCTCCCCATTCCTTCCTCATCTGCTAGACCTCTGCCCCTAGGCAGCCTGTTGCTAAACGATGCACCTCTTGTAGAGATGTGTTCTGGTGAGAACAGAAAGACTCTCCTCACCTCGTTGCAGACAGCTGTGCAGCAGGACCCCTCACCTCCAGCTGCGAGTACTTCTCGTCAGTAGCTTATGAACAGCCTCGGGCTCCCTTTTTCGCGGTCTCCTCTCTAGCCGTGTTTCTCACACAGCTCCATCTTAACGGTGATCTTTCTAGATGTTAGACAAAGATAGAGCTCTTGTGTAAGAACACACCGTCAGCAACAAATGGAAGATATTACACGTTCAGGTTGTCAGTTGCCCCGTTTCTGTCTTATTGAAATAGGAGATGGACCACATCTGTTTGAAATCAGTGGCGTGAAATAATAGCTGGTGAGTAGAGTCCTGAAGGAAGTGGGCCATGATGGGATCCAGGGTCTCCTTCTACTGGAAGGACTTTGTCCACAGCTCCCAGTGGGACTTATAGAACTCGGGCTCTCAAGAATGTTTTGTGCCTCCTGCAGAAAAGTAGTGATGGAAGCTGTTCGCGTGAAGAGGTCACTACTCTCAAAGAGCTTGGTTTAGAGGGGTCAGATGACGTGTGGTAGGAAGGGCCCATCACCCCTCGTGCTGAGTGTTCAACCTCTTACCAGCTGTGAGCTTTTGGGAGGTTCCCTTTCAGGCAAAGCACTGATAGCAAGTATCTCAGGGATGGCATGGTTTTGTTTTGGGTTTTTTTTTTTCTTGCTTTTAAGAAAAAATTTTTATTGGAGTATAGTTGATTTACAATGTTAGTTTCTGCTGTACAGCAAATTGAATCAGTTATACATATACATATATCCACTCCTTTTTTTAGATTCTTTTCCCATATAGGTCATTACAGAGTATTGAGGAGAGTTTCCTGTGCTATACGGCAGGCCCTTATAGTTATCTATTTTATATATAGTAGTGTGTATACATCAGTCCCAATTTATCCCTCCCCACCGACCCCACTTTCCCCCCTGGTGACCATAAGTTTGTTTTCTACATCTGTAACTCTATTTCTGTTTTGTAAATAAGTTCATTTGTAGCATATTTTTAGAGTCCACATTCAAGCGATGTCACATGATATTTGTCTTTCTCTGTCTGACTGAACTTCACTCAGTATGACAATCTCTAGGTCCATCCATGTTGCTGCAAATGGCATTATTTCATTCCTTTTTATGGCTGAGTAATATTCCTTTGTATATATATATATATGTACCACATCTTCTTTACCTACTCTCTGTCGATGGGCATTTAGGTTGCTTCCATGTCTTGGCTATTGTAAATAGTGCTGCAATGAACATTGGGGTGCAGGTACCGTTTTGAATTATGGTTTTCTCTGGATATATGCCCAGGAGTGGGATTGCAGGATCATATGGTAGCTCTATTTTTCGTTTTTTGAGGAACCTGCCTACTATTCTCCACAGTGGCTGTACCAATTTACATTCCCACCAAGAGTGCAGGAGGGTTCCCTTTTCTCCACACCCTCTCTAGCATTTATTGTTTGTAGATTCTCTGATGATGGCCATTCTGACCAGTATGAAGTGATACCTCATTGTAGTTTTGCTTTGCATTTCTCTAATAATTAGTGATGTTGAACACCTTTTCATGTGCTTTTTGGCTATCGGCATGGTCTTGTTCTGAAGTGGATGTGTTTCGTGAGTGAAGGATTCAGGAAACAGACAAGGAAGATGTGATCTTTTCTCAAGATCCTCTGTACTCTCCATCCTTTGTCAGCGAGGGAGTTACTGGCATGGGTGGGGCCATCCCCACACGTCACGAGACACTTAGCAACACTACTCTGCCCGTTAAGTGCCAGGAGCTCTCGCCATCACCCTGACACCTGAAACACGGCTCCCACATTTCCAAATGCTCCCTGAGGAGAGGTGAGGGAAGAGGGAGAGCCCAGGGGACAGAGGGGCGGCCTTCTTTCTGTAGACTGGGTGCAGCCAACCCATTGTTTCACTCAGAATCCTGACTAAATTGTTCAACACATTTTTTTTTAATTAATTAACGTATTTAGTTTTGGCTGCATTGGGTCTTTGTTGCTGCACGTGGCTTTCTCTAGTTGTGGCGAGCAAGGGCTACTCTTCGTGGTGGTGCGCCGGCTTCTCACTGCGGTGGCTTCTCTTGTTGCGGAGCACGGGCTCTAGGTGCATGGGCTTCAGTAGTTGTGGCTCGTGGGGTCTAGAGCCCAGGCTCAGTAGTTGTGGCTCACGGGCTTCGTTGCTCCGTGACATGTGGGAATCTTCCCAGACCAGGGATTGAGCCCGTGTCCCCTGCGTTGGCAGGCAGATTCTTAACCACTGCGCCACCAGGGAAGTCCCCTGTTCAACACATTCTGGAAAGAGAAGAAACGTTGGTCCCCAAAGGAGGCGCCTGACCAGGTCCAGTACGTTGTCACTGACCTGGTCCAGTATGTTGTCACGTGTTAACCCAACTACACCGGCCATTTATGCATCTGTTTGTGTCACCGAATAGTAACAGTGCAGTGAGACTTACACGTTTTAGGGCTAGAACTAGATTTACAAGTCAGTAAACTGTAGTGCAAATCTGCGTGTTTATGATGATCCATGTGTGGGACACAGACAGTTTGAAAACTGGCCCAAATGCAGAGAACATTTTCACTACCAACAACACTACCAGCAAAGAATTACTTTCTAAGAACACATTTCTTTTTTCTTTTTTTTTTAATATTTTACACCAGCCATCCCTCCCCTGCTAAACAATCAAGATTGCTTGTTTGTTGAACTTAGCTGGCAATGACTTTATAATGAAAACAAAACCTATTTTGAAATTTTCAGTCTGAGATTTTCATTAATTTGAGGTCATGAATTTTTTTTTTGAATTGTCAATCCCAATCTCCCAGTTCATCCCACCACCACCACCACCACCACCACCACCACCACCACCACCCCCGCCACTTTCCCCCCTTGGTGTCCATATGTTTGTTCTCTACATCTGTGTCTCTATTTCTGCCCTGAAAACCTGTTCATCTGTACCATTTTTCTAGGTTCCACATATATGCGTTAATATACGATATTTGTTTTTCTCTTTCTGACGAGGTCATGAATTTTAAGCTCTGTTATAAAAATCTTTTAATGCTGTCCTCTGTATTTAGACATTTTCTCATCTGCCTCTTTGCATGTTGCTGTACGGAGGTTGAGTACATAGATTTGTCGTCAGTTAAAGCTTTATAGACTGTTTTTATTTCCTTCGGTTTGTTCTCCCTCTTCCAGCTCCTAATAGCCTCATGCACAGGCTTTAAAGGGAGGCAAGTTTAGAGAATTTTAGTGCACAGAGTTTACGGGAATGGGGCGAGGGGAGCCGCACTGACCCCGTATCACACCTTTGCCACACAATCGCAGGCTTCTGTTGAAACTATTCTGGAAGATATCTATTCTCCCCAGAAGCTGTCCTGCATTGTCAGTGAAAAGGTATTAGGTGCAGGTGTCAAACATGACTAATGAGGCATGAGGAATCGACAGCAAAATAACAGAGATTAGAGGTACGGAGGACTTGTGACTGAAGTGTGAATAGCAGTGTAGATGTGTGACTGACACAAAAAAAGGGAGACAGCCTCGGAGGAGCAGTGCCTATCACGCTTGTGCGAAGGATGGGCAATTTCAATTATTGGGTTGATATCTCCTCGTACGCTGTGGCGGGTGAGAAAAAAAATCTCAATTGTTTTTTCTCTTTAAATGATGAGCTTCCTGCAAGTGTTCAGGCTTGGCAACAAAATTCCCAAAATCTTCCAAGACAAGCCAGAGTCATCTTTTGCAGTTTTTCAGATTCACACAACTTGTTTTATTGTCAGAAAGGACGGGACATATTTTGCTCATTAACTTTCCTTGTCATCAGAACATCATGGTAATAGTGCTGTGTCCACGGATGTACACTTCCCTCCGAGCTAATCAAGTTGTATACATCAATTGCACACAGCTTTATGTGTGAAAGACAGACAGTGTAGTGTTCTCCTACTCAGGGGCCCACAAGGGCTCTGATTGGTGTATTGTGCCTTCCTGAAGCCTGTATTCTTTTTTTTTTTTTTTTTTTTTTTTT
>RJWK010020182.1:0-31710 GCA_004363435.1 Platanista minor
TAATTTAGTAACTCAAAGCTGCAAGGAACATGAGGTTCTTAGTGGCTTGGTATTAGATTTGAGGGGGATTAAAGAAATATATACCATGGGGTGGGGCAGTGATGGTAATCAGTTCTGTGCTTCTGGAGCCCATAGGCTTCTGCCTGGGATTCCCTCAGAATAGCCACAAGCCCCTTGACTTTTTCTTTCCTATAGAAAATAGAGAGGAAACTATCAAGCTACAGCTTCACAGCTAACTCCCTTCCATGTCCCAGAGCACACACTGTTAGCTAATTTCTCTATGTAAAAAGGAACCCAACTCGAGAGTAATATTAGTTCCTAGCTAGTCTTTCAGGAGTTTCTTAGTGGTGGTTAATCTCCTTGACAAGCAAGACCCTCTCCTGTTTTGTCTTCTTACTCTTGGCAAGTTAATTGAGGCCTTGATCATCAGCCTGAAAACACAAAGGCAAGGACTAGGCAGAACTGGCCGTGCATGTAGATAGGTTTCCACAAGTTGCTCACCCCCAAAATGGAGCTCTTCAACCCTTAAAGTAAAATTCTTTAAGGTGTCATCAGTAACTGAGACCTGGTTGTGAAAAATCAATCTGAAGTGTTTTAATAAATAAGGTATAGGTATATATAGGTATGCAGAAGAACCCACAAAGTGACAAGGAAACAAGAGACTAGTCATTCATCAGCTGCCTGTTCATCCCTTTGCTTCCTTAGAAAGAAGTAAATAGGTTTGGCTGGAGACAAAGCAATAGTCAGTCACTAGATCCTGAACCTGGGGCTCCAAGTAGAGAATAAGGTAACTTGGAAAGGAAATATAATTTTAGACTGACTTTGCCAATACTCATTACTCAGGCCAGTGAAGTACACCTCTTCAGTGGATAACCCCAAACAAATATATTTACAAACCCACATAGTGCAGCTGCCATTCTCCACCTCTCATGATAAAAGTATTACTTTGTATGGCTTTAATTGGATACTTTACCCCACTGTTAACATCTAAAACAAAAGATGCCTTCTCCATGAGGCCATGTAAGCTCTGAACACCATGAACAAACACCGTTACTTGTCTTTGGCAGCTG
Organism: Platanista minor; assembly: GCA_004363435.1. Lineage (NCBI taxonomy): Eukaryota > Metazoa > Chordata > Mammalia > Artiodactyla > Platanistidae > Platanista > Platanista minor. The sequence goes on from RJWK010020182.1 coordinate 1,071, forward strand.
GATTGGTTATGAGCATACCAGTTTCTGCGGGCAACAGTTTGTCCTGGAGAGAGGAGAGTACCCTCGCTGGGATGCCTGGAGCGGGAGTAATGCCTACCACATTGAGCGCCTCATGTCCTTCCGCCCCATCTGTTCAGCTGTGAGTCCCTGAAATTTTCATTTCCGTGCATGTGGGGGATGGATAAGAAAGGGTGCATATGGACTGACACTTATGTTATTTCCCATCAGTTATGCTGAAATGTGGCAGGAAGGATAAAAGTATAAAGAGAAAAGAAAAACACTGCTCCCTTAGTTTCTAAGTTTACCATTTGATCTTCTTCTCTCCTAGATGGTATTTTTATTAAGCTGAAAGTAACGGCTTCTTATAGGTGGCAGGAAGCGGATACTCAGGAGCCCAGATCTTCAAAAGTGCAATAGAATAATTAGTGAGAGCACTTACCATGTAATAAAAGTAAAATCCTGGGCCAGTTAAATTTCAATCTGTGTATCATTTTACCTAGAAACAGGGAAATGCTGAAGTAACCCTTTAGTACAGTGGGATGACTGAAGAAGTAGGCAAGAGCTCCAGCACCTCTGATCTTTGATTCCTAACTTTCTTGTTTCTAACACTAAGCATTATTCAATTATGCATCAGAATGGGATACTTTTAGTCTTTTGGAGAACTCAAGCAGAAGCAGGATGACCTTGAGGGGTGTGTTGAAAAATGATCCCTACATTGGGAGTAAGGATAGGCTAAAACCTTTTCAAATGTTCATCTATATCATGTGATTTTCTCATGATTTTAGCTGTTAATGATCTCATCCTAAAGTCCTACCAAAATTCAAGTAGTGGAAATGGTAAACTAAACAGCTCTAGAACTAAAAGGTATTTCCCTATCTGGATGTGTTTTCATCTCACTTTGACTCCGATTTTTTCCCTCTAATATACTGATATAATTTACACATAGTAAAATGCACAAATCCTAAGTGTATATTCTTATGAGTTTTGAAAAACACGTATACCCACATAACCAACACCCTAATCAGACAGAGAACAATTCCACTGCCCCATAAAATTACCTGGTGTCCCTTTCCAATCAATTGCTCCTTTCCACTTGCTATCACTAAGGCTAGTTTTGCCTGCTTTTGAACTTCATAAAGGTCTCTGCCTTCTTAATGCTTGTGTAGTCTTCATATCCTCTACTAGACATTTACATTGCTTCCAATGCCATGCACACACACAAACACTTGGGCACACATGGACTTACTTTTCCTATCAATTTGTGGGATCTTTTCCACATTACAATTAATCCTTTGGTTAGCTATGTGTTTCAAATATTTTTCCTGCTGTCATAATTTTCTTTCATTGGTCTTTCGTTGTTCCAAAGTATATCAGTTATTTGTACATTTTAAATGTTATGGTATTCGGACTTCCCTGGTGGTGCAGTGGTTAAGAATCCGCCTGCCAATGCAGGGGACATGGGCTCGAGCCCTGGTCCAGGAAGATCCCACATGCTGTGAAGCAACTAAGCCCGTGCGCCACAACTACTGAGCCTGCACTCTAGAGCCCGCAAGCCACACCTACTGAGCCCACGTGCCACACTACTGAAGCCGGCGTGCCTAGAGCCTGTGCTCTGCAACGAGAAGCCACCGCAATGAGAAGCTCGCACACCGCAACGAAGGGTAGCCCCCACTCACTGCAACTAGAGAAAGCCCGCGCACAGCAACGAAAACCCAACGCAGCCAAAATAAATAAATAAAAGACCTTTAAAAAAACATCTTAAATGTTATGGTATTAAATTGGATTAAACAGGATTACCCAATTTTTTAAATCTCTGTATTGCCTGAAATATTTTTACAATTAATGATCATGTACTTCCTCCTGTAAACCAGGAGAGTTTTGAGTTTGATAAATGTGGTAAAGAATTACAATGACAGCCTTAACACTGGTACTAAACTTAAAAAAAAATGCATTACAGAATCATAAGGAGTCTAAAATTACCATCTTTGAGAAAGAAAACTTTATTGGACGCCAATGGGAAATCTGTGATGACTACCCCTCCTTGCAAGCCATGAGTTGGTTCAACAACGAAGTTGGTTCCATGAAGACACAATGTGGAGCGTAAGTGCATCTCAGTTTTTCCTCCCCCAGACATTCCTGTATGGAAGGATTTATGTAGACTACTCTCATACCTTTTTTCATAATCAAGGTTAATTTTCAGCTGGTTGTAGGTATCTGCTCACAAATGGTGCCTGGCATATTTAGGATGGCTCTTGTTTTCTAAGCCTAAAAGCCTTCCATATCATTGTGTTGAGGAAAGAGGCTCAGGTTTGGGGGTCTTGACCAGGTTCCTAACTAGTTTTAATAATCCAATCTGCTTTGGCTTTTCTAGCTGGGTTTGCTACCAGTATCCTGGATACCGTGGCTATCAGTATATCTTGGAATGTGACCATCATGGAGGAGACTATAAACACTGGAGAGAGTGGGGTTCTCATGCCCATACTTCCCAAATTCAATCAATTCGCCGTATCCAACAGTAGTGGATTAAAAGCTCCAAGTAACAATTCCCCAAGCATGAGACCTTGCTAAGCAATCTAGAATGAATTTTATGTTCTGATCAGATACTGCTTCCAAATGTTAGCTGCTGAAATCCACAATAAATGTCATTAAAAAAACCCCAACAACTTTGTAGACTGAATTAACTACCATGCTTTATAGAAATCACATTTACATGTCTGAAAATCTTAAAAGACAAGCTTCAGTAAAACCTCAAGTTCCCTTTTGTGTCCTTGCAAGTCACTTACCTGGCCAAGGACAATGATTCCCTATTTCAAAGAACATGAAAGCATATAACCCAAATTTATCAATCTATATAGTGACAGACACACTTTTGGTAAATGTTTTTTCATCTTTTCTAACCCCCACTCTAATGTTGATGTTAGCACTGCTTTTTTTCACTTGTGACAAATCAATGCTAAATAAACTTAGGAAGTTTCTCAAATATGCATTGCCATATTGCTTAGCTCAATTTCGGTTTCTTATTTCAACTGGAAGAACATAAGGCTCAATGTCATGACAAAAGGCAGTATAGCTGCTCTCAAAACCGATTTTTCCATACACATGCCAATTCTCAAGTACCTTAATAACCTGTATGATTAGAAAAAAATCCATGACCTATGACCATGCTATATTTAAGACTTAAATTATTTGTACATTTGACACTTTGAAAAAAATATTATCAATTTCAGGATCTTAACTTAGTTTTCAGTAGTTTTGAATTAAAGCACACAAAAGATGATAACACAAACACCTCAGAAACTTTAAAATTTTTTATTCAACAATGTACACTTATTGTCTCTTAATTTGATCTACAAATTTCTCAAGTTTTTTTTTTCCTGATAAAATAAGTAAATCTGGGTATGGATGTAGAGTGTTTGTAATCTGTATTTTTAAAACACTGAACATGAAGTAAGACCAATAAAGGAAGATCATCACGTAACTGACACTTCCTCAGAATCCATGACATCAGAAACAGCTATGGCAAATACCTAAGCATTTAGCAAAAGGGTAAATTTCTGGCCACTGTTCTTGTATCTAGAAAAGGCCTATCATTCTGACTGGTCAAAACAAACACTGAAAAAACATTTTTTAAATTGGGAGATGGAAGGAAAAAAATCCTGTAACATAATTGTAGCCCATTAATTGTCCTTTCCCCCAGATTAAGAGGTAACTCAGCTCCTAAGTGCTGATGCACACAAGACACAGAAATTACATTGCTCCTCCAATAACGTTCTAAGACTGAACATGTGAACCACTGACAGATGCTGAGGAGTAGCCATAGCCATCAAAGATGATGCTATACTCCTGCATTCATGCCTTTTAAGGCCATGCATTATGGGCCACCTTTCACATCTTGAGTAGGAGACTTAGATTTTAACTGTCACTTTCAGTGAAGGTATAGAAGGGTTTTGCTGTGTTTTCAAAGACAACAACATACATTAAGAGCACACTTGATGATAGAGAAGTAATATTCTTCTATACATAGGAAAGAGCTATAAAACAAATATTTCTTTTATATCTAGGAGCAAGGGGAAAATACCATTAGTATTATCTCTACTTAAACATATTAGCCTCTTGTACAAAGGTCCGGAAGAGAATATAAAACAATCTTTTAGAAGATGATTTGACAAGACCTGGCCAGTACATCTACACTACCTTTAAGTACACATACATGTGAAGTAAAGCTATTTAGTACATGCAGACTGCAGCAATTAAACCAAATCAGCTCAGTTTCTAACTTATTCTAATCAGCTTGGGCAGTTTCAAAAAGATACACATCATCTTTAACCTGTGCTTTGATCTTTAAAGAAATGAATGATTATCTCGTCAGTCATTCATTCAGTAAACCAAATTTACGCTAACGCAAAGGTAAAAAGGCTATCCTACCTTTAAACAAGGTTTAGAGGTTTAACATAGAATTGTCACAGAACTCCATGTGGCAAAGGTCCTTCCTTCACTTCAGTTTCAATTATTTCCCATTTCTATTTGATCAAATAAACGAAAATTTCATTGAAGAGTAATCAACAGTTCGTAAAGCTGATAAAACTGCCCTGTTTCAAAACAAAGCCCTTTAGTAGACATGAGTCAAGCTCTCATTTTAAACCTATGTTATTAAAATAGGTGCCAATTTTCCTCTCTTCTAGTTCCACTTATGAGCTAGCCCAGAACTCTAACTTTGAGCCATGTTTCTAAACATGGTAAAGCTAAGAGCAGCAAAGTAATAAGGATAGGTCACTTTTGGTAATGACACACAAATTAAACTTTCAAAACATGTGCATAGCTTTATTCATCTACTTAGGTCTAACCTTTTCATGGAGCTTCGGCAAAATTCGAGTGTGCAAAATGCATTTCTAAAACGTAATGCAAGCAAAGCTTTTCACATTTACACTGGCAGGAAATACAGAGAAACTAACAAGTCACAGTAGGGAGAGTTCAGATTTTTTTTTTTTTTTTTTTTTTTTTTTAATGACAGAATTGCACAGTTCATTATTTTGAGACAATTGTTGCAGACATAAATATTTAAAATTTTCTAAGCAAGGTGCTTTAACAATAAAAAATTTTAAAGTTGGAAAGAGCCAATAACTTGGATCATAGCTCACATAGAATTCCAAATGAAAGTGGACTCCATTATCTCCCTAGATTTTGCAAACAATGCTTTTCATAACACTAAAGGAAACAGCAAGCTGAAACTTCTTTCAAAGCACACAAGAAATGGTGTCATCACATTACTTGAAGAAGGTGCTGAGCAGGGAGGGAAAGGAAGTGAAGAATCCTTTTACTATTTCCCACTACAGAACAGCCATTAACAGACTAAGAACTAAAAAAAAAAGAAAAAGAAACAACCAAAAAAGTAAATCAAATCACTTCCCAGTTTATAAAATAGTTCCAGTTTGTGACGAGATCTGTAACTTTAAACAGAGAGCACCAGTTGAGCGATAGAATGAGCATTTCGTACTACATAAAAATTAGTGAGGTGGTAAGAACCATCAACTATCTCAGGCATTGTAACATGGCCTTTCCAATTTTTTTTTTAATATACATGCAAGGCACATTGATATAAAAATAGATCTCTGGCCAACAAATATATTAAATAAGCAAATTAAAATTTTGGCTTTGCAATATTGGCAACATCAAAATATAATCAGATAGCTTTGGACCACATCTCTCTCTCATATTCTTCCACCCCATTTGGTGTTTTTCCTCCATCATATTGGGTTCAATCTCCTTCAAGTTTGAGTATGTGCTTGAGAAATGACTTTTCCTCTTGTCAAGTAGCATAAGTTCATCTTTCCTAAGTAAAAATACGCTAGAGAAGCAGAATAGTTGGTTTTGATTGATTTGATTAAACTAAATCAGATTGGCTTGGGGCAACATTATTTCTACTCTGTATACAAACAAAAATAAGCTCCCAGTATGTATAGTAGACAATTGTTTTCTTTCTAAAAGATCAGCAACAAACCAATGATACTACTTCCTTTAAGCCATTCTTCCCAACTCCTCTTTTTGAGGCAGAGGGAATAACAGAAGCAAAATTAAGATTTAAAAGATTTTCAGTAGTAGAAGACATTTTAAGGCCAAAACGTGTAATACTAACAGAATTTGTATTTTCCTAAGTTAATGTTCTTCATAGGCCAATACCATAAATAATTTGTACTGATTCCCTCCCAAAGAGAATTTTAAATTCATTCACTTTTGTTAGTGACTGTGCTACAGGAAAGGTATCAAAGCAACCTATAAAGGTATGGTATATAGTAAGTAATGTAAAAAGTGCATCACATTCTTGATTTTTCAGTTTCTCATAGCAGCAGCAGGATTAATCCAAGACAGAAAATAGTTGTATTCTCATCTTAAAAATGCAACAATACCTAATGAAATGTATTCAGTATCATGAAAGGATCCTCCTCCACGGAGGATAAAGGAAACAGACAAACAGGGGTAAGCTAAAGGCATTCATTCATATTTACATATTAAACCACTTTTGTTAACACCAAATCTTTACACCTAGCAAAAGAAATATTTAAGAATAAAGCAGACATTACTAAAGCAGTATCCATTTTTGGAGTCTTTGTTTAGCACCTGAGGAGAAAAGGATTTATGGAAAGCTCTGCAATTTACATCAAGTTGGTTTTGTTGGTCTACAGAGTAAAATTTTGATATGCAATGAAAGTGAAACTGAACTGGAAAATAAATGTCTGTAGCTATTTTAATAAGGCTGCAGAAAAGGGATACTGCAGTACTATAAAATGGCTTTAGAACTCTGGACATATACAAAATCTATCTTATGGATAAATAGGGAAGTCTGAATCAGCAAACCCACTTGTGAGGATGGCTGTTCCATAGGTTTCTAGCACATAACTACTATTTGACACTCCCAGTAATGCAAAAGCAATATACCATTCATGCTTCACTGGGTGTTTTTATTGTGTAGTCAACTTAAAACTCTATTTATTCGCGAGACCCTTCTTGAGTAGCAAAATGGTGTGAAATTTAATTTAAAACTCGGTAAATTTTGAGTGAAATTTTGCTTTTGAGTGAAGCCAATGATTCATCATTCTTTAAACCAACCCAGGGTGGTCCTGGTTCTCACACATCTGAACAGATTGATGTATATTTAAAAAGAAACATTTTAAGATACTTAAAGCAGAAGCCCATCTTTCTCACTAAAAAAGAATCCTGGTGCTCTGTCAATTAATTAATGAAAATAACATCAATATTAAGAACTAATGATAACCTAATGCATCTCTGCAAACATAAAGCCGCTATTATTCTTTTAGTCTTATCCTTTGCCCCTCCCCTTTAAACAAATATCAACATTTTTTGGGGAAAAAAGCTGAGCAAATTCTACCCTTTCTTTTAAAAATTCAACAGTAAAATTATGTGTAGGACTTAATAGTAAAGACACTGCCTGATCAGAATCTACAACTGGTGCAGCATTAACAGACCTGATCATATGTGTATGTCCCACTATAGTGTCTGTTTTACACAGTTAGCACAGGTATCCAAGAGGGATCATGTGTTATTTGAGGATATGGCTCAGTGGCATAACTATTCTCATAATCCTTGGAAAGTGTGGACTTTTAATCTATTTCTAGAACTTGAGGAAGAAAGCCTTGAAGGAATGACTTCCTCCTTATTTAGAGGAATTTAAAATCAAAGTCCTCTTGTAAATTTCCTTGACTGTGGCCATTTGGTACATGACATACTATTTCACTAAAAAAGTTTACAGCAAAAAATAAACTATTAGATGCCTCCAACTGGGTTAGCAAGAAGCCTAACAACCAAGCACGGAACTACCACTGCTATGTAATGTTTTGTGAAAGAAACACATTTTGTACTGTGGACAACACTCATTGAGGTTTGTCATATTTCCCCTAGAAACTGTTATTTGAAAAAACAATGCAGCACTTTTTTCCTTTATAAAGTTTTTGCAGATTCTGTGATGATTAGGGTAAGCAGATGATTAAGGAAAACAGCAAAATTCTAAACCTCTCCAGCCATTTACTTTAAGGAAAAACAAACTAACTGCCATTAACAAATTCCTAGTTATTGCCTATCCCCTCCTAGAAAGTAGAGGAGGAGGAAGGGCTAACTACAGATGCTGTAAATACATTGTACGTGAAAGCTCATTATTACTGAAGTCAGAGGAAAGGCTATGGAATTAACTTCAGTTCAGCAAAGTGGGGTGAATGAAGAGAAAGATAAATACACCCTGTCTTTTGTGGGGAAGGGGAATTATTCAAGACATCTACAAGAGAGTGGTATGTGACACAGACACCTACAATCAAGACAGATTTAAAAAGAAATCTTCACCCTTAATTAGTATCTTCATAGCTATTAAAAAAATAGGTCATGATTTCATTCTTAGTGCCATTTTTCAAATACTACCCTTTTAAGGATTAAAACCACCTGACTTTATTCTGTGTAATGAAAACAAATGGCACAAAATAAATAGAAGTTCATTCTCTGAATACTAATATAATGTCTTACACACATTCATTTACTAATTTTTAATATCTCCTCTCTCACACACACAAGCACTCAACAAACACACACAGACACACACCTTTTCAGTCTTTATAATGGAGGGATGTTAAATCCCCTCTAGACTGTATTTGGTTTATGCTACAGTACTAATACTCTGAGTTGAAGAAAAATTCTTTATACCGAACAATAACACATCAATGTTATTTAAATGTGCTAAATTAATCACAGCTGAAGCTTACACAAAATAATCAGAAAACATCAACTCTTAAGATTTGTTTTTTTTTAATAAGTGCTCTGTAAGGAATTGTGTGAGGACCTAAGAAAGATTGCGACAAGTAGAGTTAAGTGTTACCAAACAGCACAAAGGAGACATGTCTCAAAGTCCTGCTTGTACCTAGGCAAGTAAGTCCATTAACCCAATGCCCCCAAAATACTGACAGTTAATGACGGGGCACTAGGGTTCCAGAAGGTCAAGAGACATCCCTAACTCTATACCTCTAACCATATAAATCAAGGAAGTTTCAGTGGGGAAATCAAAGTGAAATGTTGCATTGTTTCATTTAGAAGTGAGACTCAAAAACCTTTGGACACAGAGATGGGGTACATTCTCTTTTTGGCTTCTCTAAACATGGAGGCCTGAGGGATATGGAAAGGAAGTAGGAAAGCAATGCCAACTTTCAAAAGATATTTTCAAGTAAGTGTTGCTTCTAAATTAAAAATTCAGATGCGGGCTTTTTTTTTTTTTTTTCCTTTTAAAATATATATTCATTCAACCTCTGTATATCACAAACCCAGAAAGTTTCTTGTGAGTTGTGACACAGAAGAGCTTTCAAATTCCAGGTAAGCAAAATGGATGTTTAAAAAAAGGAGGGTGACAAGGGGAGAGGGAATCTGGCCCTAAGGCGACAAGTGGTTACACAAGGCAATTGAACACACAGCAGAACTTTAAAACCTGTAAAACAAACTGGAGCCTTTTTTTTCCTTTAATCAACCTTGTATCTTTTTTTTTTTAACCTTTTGAAAATTTTTATTTAAAAAAAAAAACACAAAAACACAGACTTCTTTCACTTCAGTATGTGGTATGATGCATTTTCCAGTTTGTTCAATGCTTTAAAGCTCAAGGATGCCTCTGCTTTCAATTGTACATGGGCCTGAAGCATCCTAGCTTTTGGCAAGCAGGCAGGAGACTCAACAAAAATCAAAATAGAACAAGGCAGACTAAATGCAGGGCACATCTGTAAACATATTATACATTTGAAAATTACAATATCTGTAATAAAAGTGATACAGTTTACAGGGGAAATGAAACTATCTGGAACTGGCCTACCACAAGTTTCTGAACCTGGACTGATACAATAAGTTATTATATATATATATTATGTATAAAAGTTTTGTTTACATCAAGTGGAATTGGCAATCCATGCTTATACTTTTAAAATCTAAGCAGGGCAGAAATCCAGACTATAAAGATATTTTCTCTACTCTATGCTGAGTCCAACAGCTTCTTTCACAAACTACTTGTTAAAAGCCTCAAATAATCAACAAAACAAGAAAACTCATCCATACTACGGGAGCTCAAAACTGGACATTTCTTAAGCAAAAGGGTTGAGGAAAAGTAGTTACTTTCTCCCCAAATACCCCTGGGGATCCAGTCTACTTTTATTAGAAGACTACATCTCTCTATATAAATGCCCTGCTATTTTAACCTGTATTTGACATACATGGATATACTAATTTCTGTGTGTGTGTGACGCAATGCTATGTCAGGCCAGAGAACTTGTTTTTACGCCACTAACACCACCCAATCTTAAATTGGACCCTTAGTTTCTGCACACACAAAAAAATTTATTTTAGCATGCTATATACAAGCTGCAGTGCAACAGGATGGTAATGTGATGATAAGACAGGGCTAATGCTCTTCTCTGCCCAAAACAAAATTTCCGGAATTTCACATTATTTTCTTTAAAAAACCCATTTGCTCTAGTATTAAAATATATTTATTAAGATATAATTAGAAGCTAATAAGCTCAGAAGTATAGTCTGAATGGAAACACACCTTCTATAGGCAGGGTTTATTACCTCCTCACTGGCTAAAAACATGAAGTTTCATAGTTTTCATGGACTTTTTTCTTCCCTCTTTAGATTATTTCTGAGAAATTAAAAGAGAATTTACAGAAAGGTACAGAAGTTTCTCTTCAGATGTTTGATGAAAAACAAGAAAAACAGCACATTTAGTGTTAGTGACAGAGAGCAAGTCCGGAGCACCTACAGTTGAAAAGCAGAATATATTTTTGCTCCCACTTACACAATTACATTAAAATATGGGCACAGGAGTATTTTTCCATATTAAATATCTAAAGCCAATTGTTTGTTCTGTAACTTTTCTTTAAATGACACTCATGGATTCTTTACTTATTAAAGTCCAATATGTAACCAAAGCCAAGTGAACTATGTACCACCAACTATTCCAGAACTGTAGAACTTCAATGCCCTCCCCTATCCCCACCCCACAAAAAAATAAAAGGAAAGAAAATATTTCCCCAACACCCGACAGAGGCTGCTTAACTCCTGGCAAGACATGCAAATCATATTCGCTAAAAAAATACACCCCTGCAAACTTCAAGGCATTTTATCCAGCATTCTCGCAGGGCTCATAGTATAACCAAAAGATCAAGGGAGGAGTGGGGGAAAATGTTGAATCATTCTGGGTTCCCCGTGATTAGTGTATCACTTTAGTCACAGAACAAGATACAGAGATCTTTTAAGTGGATTTGCCTTTCCAGTGGGTCATTTGTTGCCCAAGTTGATGACAGCAGGAACTTTAGAACCACGCTTGTTAATAAGTCCATATTCATTAATCACTTGCATTCACACTTAAAAACGAAAACTAACAAAAGAAAAAAAACTATTCAGTACCAGAGATTAAATAACCATGTGTAGTCTCTTGAAATAAATTTGATTCCTTAAGAAGTCTAATTACTTTCAGGTGCCTTTTTTTTAAATAACTATATATATATATGTATGTATATATATATATATATATATATATATTTGTATATATTATCCTGTGATTCTACTTATGGTTCCTCTGCTGCGTTGAAGATCTAGGAGCATAAAAGCCTTGTGTCCCCCATGAACGGTGGCTCTAATGCTGCAGAAAGGTTACAAATAGGCAGTCTGGTCCTTCATTGATCTGGACTATCCATGGCTTCATTGTAAGTGATTATCCTTTTGGGATCTGGAGGGAAGTTTAAAAAATAAACACATAAATAAAAACAAGGTCTGAAATCCCCAAATGACCATGTTCAAAAAACAAATCTCAAATAACCATCATCATGTAAACTCCTTTTAGGAAAACACAATTTAAAGATCATTTCCTCTTTGTATCAACACGTGTGATCCTCTTATTCTCAACCAAATAAATCCACCTCAATGGATTCCCAGCATAAAGGTGCTCGAGCCAGTGAGGGGCCTCACCGCCTACAGGTTAAGAGGGTTGAGTTCAGTTAACCAGGACAATGTGCTTCTCCTGATTATAAAAGTAGCACATTTGAAAAAAGCAGACAAAGGTTAAGTCATCAATTATCCAATACTAAAGTAAACACTTAGATTTATTTTCTTTTGTTCTTCTCAGCAAAATGAAGTCAAAATTCATTTAAGCAATGTGGATTGTCTATTAAGGAACTGTTCAAGAAACACCTAGCACCAACAATTTCAGGTTAAATTAAAGCAAAACTACCAGCTCAGTCCTAATTATGACTTATTTCTTCCCTCTAATTTCCCATAGCACCACCAGACTTTATTCTCAGCAACAGCAAAAACCTGTGGATATCCTAGGTTGAAGTATAAAACAGTCAGAATGTGTCTGGGCAAAGACTCCAGTGTTATTTTAAATTACCATTATTTATCTGTGTGCCCCCCTCTTCTGGAGCGCAATGTTTTTTATTACATACTACGTCTATCTACCCTAAGAACTTTTTGAAGTACACATGCTTTTATAAAAATAAAACTTGTGGGGCTTCCGCGGTGGCGCAGTGGTTGAGAGTCCACCTGCCGATGCAGGGGACGCGGGTTCGCGTCCCGGTCCGGGAAGATCCCACATGCCGTGGAGCGGCTGGGCCCGTGAGCCACGGCCGCTGAGCCTGCCCGTCTGGAGCCTGTGCTCCGCAACGGGAGAGGCCACGGCAGTGAGAGGCCCGCGTACCGGAAAAAAAAAAAAAAAAAAAAAACTTGTCAGCCTAATAGAAAAGTATAAAGGCCTGAAAAAAATATCGAAGAATTCAAGCTCACCTGAGGCTAAGAATCAATCTTAGTCCAGAAACAATATCCTTTCTAGAACTCCAAGGGACATCCATTAGCAGCTTGCCAGGAAGGCAACGCTCAATTCTTAATAGTTAATTACCATTTTAGAGTAAAAAACAGGTAGGTCTACTTCTGCAGGGTATATTTTCTAGTCTATGTTTTAAATGTGTATTTGAATAAGGAGGTACACAGAAAGCAATTCAAAATAATTTAAGAGCTTGCTAGTTATTTTCAGGTCATGGCTGTGTTAGACAAAAAAGACCTGGCCTAAGAATAAGACAGAGGATGGAAGAAGAAGCAATGCTGGAAAATCGGGGAATCTTACTTTCTAGTCTGGACACTTTCTAGTTTATACAGTAACCCCTCTGTGCCTCAGTTTCCTCATCTGTAGTAAGGAAACAGAATTTCTAATGCCTTCAAGTTCTGAAATTCTAGGACTTTCACATTCATCTGAAATTCACTTATTTTAATTAGCAAGGTGGATGGCAAGTGGGATCCAGCCCTGTAAGTGGGCTTACAGGGCTCTGAAAGCCAAAATCTATTATTAGTGACTGACTCTCCAAACCAATACTCACTTTATTTCAGGTATCCCACAACTAACATATTTTATTGTATTTGGAAAGAAAGCACTCAATTATTAAGATAAGCAATTTTCAGTTTTTTGAAAATTCCAAATTATCCAGATGTGGATTATCCAGTCCCTCTGCCCTCCTGCTACTCACATCTTGTTTACGGGAGTGAAGGAAGCTAATCTGCTATTCTGTAGATTTCTAACCTTTTCAGAGAATATACAGCTCAAATAAGGTTTTTAAAACAGCTAATATTTTTATGAACTATGAATTTCAGTTCTTAGGCTACCCTTTGTCTATCACACAAATACAGATAAAGACTGGCCATAAGGACATTTTAACCTAACCATTCTTACCTTGCTTCTGCAAATTCCAAACAGATTCCATTTCTGCAAGAAGAAAAAAAAGGATTATTTTTATACACCAAGTTTTGTAGAGCAAAGTTTAAAGCAATACTTTTCACTTTAAACCTAAAAAACCTAGACAGATTATTGCTGGGCTGGAGGTAGGGCTGGGTTCTACGAAACCCAGATAAAATATTTATATTTTCCTTTAATTCTTGAGAGTGTCATTGAGATGGCCTTAAATGTTGATTACAAAAGATCAATTATTACCTGAAATCAAATTGCCAAGAAAACAATTCTGTCTGCACAAACAGTAAAGATATGCACATGCATGCTATAGATAAAATGATTTTTTTGTAATAGTTCATTGTTATTAAAAAACACCAAGTATTTTTGGCAACCCATCATCCTTCAACAAGGTGCCGACATCTTTTGAATGAAGCATTCATCAAATTAAGCTTGACACTTAAAATGCCTTATTAAAATTTTACTTAACTCTGTGTTATAGGTAAGTAGTTCTCTCCTACAAACCACACCTACTCTTAACCCATAAAGTCAAAATGTCAATCCATACAACGCTTGTCTGTTTCAATTCCATTCAAATGTGATCATTTACAATGTGCCTATTTTAGTATCTTAGAATAAAGGAAGTAGGTACATGACCAAACTGTAGTGACATACAGAGAGAGGGCAAGAAAAACTCTACCTGGAAGCATAAGAAAAAGCTTCACAGAAGGGATATTTGAAGTCTTGAGGAATAAGACAGCAGACGACTATTACACCACAAGAACCTAAGAATTGTTCCTTGAAAGGAGATTAATGTAAACAAAAACTACTTAGTAATAGGAATGACCTATAACTAACACTGAGAATAAGTGCTCTTCCACGGCCCTATCACTACCATTTTGAAAAGACAAAAAGGTGATTTTTATTCTGTATAACTAGACTATCTCTAATTGTATTCTATAATTTATCAGCAACCAATTATAGTTAAGGAAAAAATAAACTGGAGCTCATTAAGATCAGATATATCTGAACATGGGTTATAGTTAAGGTACAACATAATAGCTCCCCAGGGCTAAAAGGAAGTAAGTGTCTAGATCTAAAATTATTACTTTTTGTTTTTATGTGAATGGATGGGGTCAGGGAATGGTAGAATCACATTCTCCCTGTCCCCACCCCATCAAACTCACTTCTAAAAAACCTAAGATTTTTTGAAAATTTGTCAGAATTGGATGTTTGGAGTAATGGGTTAATTATTCAAAATGATCAAAGAATTATCCAGAGAAAATCCCATTCAAGGTATCACAGCAATTCCCTGATTAAACAAAGACTGGGAATAATGCACTGGTTGCCACTTGGTCCAAGAGCTTAGATGGATGCTATGGCCTTTAAATTGCTGAGCAGATGCCCATCTAAAGATTGGCAGGAAAATTCCCATCTCCTAAGAGGTCTAAGGAGAGAGAATTGCAACCAGTCTAATCTGGGAAAAAAAGAAGATATATCAGGAAAGGAATTCTAGTCATGGCACTCACGTATCTATCACTTCAATACAATTTCTAATCCCATTAGTTTCAGGCTATTAGGAGTAGCTGCAATAGTCATTAGAGCTGTTATCTACAAACTTCTGGATCTCAGAATGGCTTACTTTAAGAAGTCCAAAGATAAGCCTTTCCTTGGTTGACCTCACTACAGAAAAAATTAATCCGACCACCTCTCCCCCTTTTAAAGTACAGAAATCTCACATTTTGCAACAGATAAATTCCTGAGTTCTGTATACACAGATTACTTGATGCTCATTATTTAAAGTTTGCTTAATGCAAAGATAAATCTATATTTAGTTGTATGTTGAGAAAAGAACAATAGAACTTTTCATTGTTATAGCCCGCCTATGCTATAACATTTTCCTTTCTCTTCCCAGCTGAAAACCTCAACCTGCGGCTGCCCCACCCTTTTTTTGGTGGGGGGCGGGGGGAAGAGAAGAGCACTGCATTCAAGAGTCACAGTAGCAGCATACTATTGTACTTTTAAAGCAGAGTAAACATACACATTTAGAATAAAGACAATAACTATTTGCAAACATCCCATTTCTTTAGTGGATTGAAGACATTTCCTTAGCTTCAACTAGGACATTCAGCTTTACATTTTACTCTAATGACTTTAAATTATTTCTGGCAAGAAAATTTTATTACCCTCAAATATGGGCTCTGGAGTAGTGAATTTGACTATTGACTTCTTCTGAGGAGGGAAAAGGGATGCTGACCTAGCTAAAAAATTCGTCATGGGCCAGCCAAGCTTCCAGCCAGGAAATCAGCATTATCTGCAGTGCTGTACTGAGAAAGGAATGCAATTCCCCTTCCTGCTATTTAATATCAATTACCTCTATAACTAGTAGCAACTTGATTTCCTTGATTAGAATTTGATGTTTCCATGAAACTCCAAGTTAAGATGAAAAAGAAGGGGAAACAAATCAAATATTGTTTGCAGGATTTTATGCCATGCTTCAACCACTCTAAAAAGCCTAACAAGAAGCTAGTGACAGAGAATACATGGGAAAGAAGTCAATGACATTTTGCCCTCTTTTAGGTTACAAAAGTTTGGATTCAGACGTTAAATATGAAATGAGTTTCTGTTTACCTTTATAACAAGAGAAGATGAACAAGTATAAAGAAGCCTACAGAAGGCACCTTCAAGTATACAGAATCATAACATAGCATAACATTAATCTTTTTACTTTTAACACTGCCCTCTTCTACACGCATGCGCGCACATGCACGCACGCCTAACTTCCCAGTTCTTTTAAAACAAGAATCACATCATTCAATTATGCAAAGTTATTGAGAAACAGCCACAGGGTCAAACTTAGTAGGCAATTTTGTAACGATTCTATCATTTAAACCACCACCACCCAAATTTGAAATTTTACTGTATCAAATTTTTAAAATTCAAATATTTAGTAATGCCACTCAAATGAAGAAAATGTAACATTCAATTTTCTAAAGCAGACTACCTTCTATGTAGTTCCCTATCTCAAGGCTTCCTGTAGTAAATGTCCAATTACCTACAAGTT
Source organism: Platanista minor (assembly GCA_004363435.1). Lineage (NCBI taxonomy): Eukaryota > Metazoa > Chordata > Mammalia > Artiodactyla > Platanistidae > Platanista > Platanista minor. Next base: position 17,879 of record RJWK010020182.1, read on the forward strand.
CTTAATTCCAAGTGGATTAAAAAGCATTACTTAGGGGATAGGAATACAGATGCAAAAACAGAAATGCTCTGCCTCTGTGAGCTTAGTAGAGTAGGCAGGTAGCTTTTCTAGGTAGAAGAAGCATCAGCACAAACAAAGCTTGATGGTATTAAACAAGGTGTGCTAATTTAAAGCAGTCAGCCAACTGGGTTCTACATACCACTTGTTTTTGCAAATAAAGTTTTACTGGAACAGAGCCACGCCCACTGCTTTTGTGTACAAGGCTGAACCAAATAACAACAGAGACTCTGGCTCACAAAGCCTAAAATATTTACTATCTGGTCCTTTATAAAACAAGTTTCCTGACCCAGGCTTTAGCAGTCACAGGTAATTTAATAAGTCACTAAGAGGAAAAGATTTAGACAATGAACAACACTATTCAGGAAACAAAGCTGAAAGTCACCAAGAAGGAAAGATTCAGACAAAGAAAAATGCCTTTCTGCTATTTTGGGGAAAAAGCACAAAGCATTCATAAAGAAAAGTTTGTTATTTAATCACATCGGTGAAGGGAAGCTACTGAAGAAATATAAGGTTGTTAACTAAATATTAGGAATGATTCCTCAAGGCAGCTGAAGAGAATGGATGAAATGACAATACAGAAAAAGAGCCCAGTAAATGTTACTGCAGAAGTAAAGAATTTAGGACAGTTGTATTAGAGATAGAAAAGAATGGAGATGTTAGAGAGGATCCATATAAACCTAACGATAAGGGTTGTATTGTATGTTAATTCACTGAGAGGGAAGGCAAGAAAGAGCAGGCAGGTTTTGGGAAAAAAATGAATTCAATTTTACAAACACAGAGTTGGAGTGATGTTGAATTGAATATACATGGTCTGAACTCAGCATAAAAGCAGCTGAAGAAGTCTTAAACTTAATTCACAGCAATAGAATTAGATGAGATTACCCAGGAGTTCAAAAGCATGAAAAGGGGACTGAAGTAGCACCAACGTTTGAGAAAAAGAGAATGATAGCAGGAAGGTTAAACCAAACATATAGGAAGTAGGAAGAGTGGGTAGAGTTAAGGAAATGGAAACTAGAGAATGCAGGGGGGAGTGTTCAACTACTGCAACTCTTACCCAAAGTTAAGACATTTGTAACTTTCTAGTTACCTATCCCCTTTTCTCTAGCCCAGTGCCACTGCCCTGGTTCAAGCAGTGGTATCCTATGCACATTTCTGAAGTTGTCTTTTAACTGCTCTCTTATGCAGTTAACTGAGCCTCACTTTCTATTTTCTACACCATGGTTATAATTCTCTTCCTTTAAAAATATAAATCTGAAAGTGACCACACTGCTCAAAACATTTCAATGGATTCCCACTTGCCTACATGGAGATTGGTTCTGTGTATGTCTCATATAAAATTTATTTGTAGGGCTTCCTTGGTGACGCAGTGGTTAAGAATCTGCCTGCCAATGCAGGGGACGCAGGTTCAAGCCCTGGTCCGGGAAGATCCCACATGCCACGGAGCAACTAAGCCCATGTGCCACAACTACTGACCCTGCACTGTAGAGGCCGCGAGCCACAACTACTGAAGCCGGCGCCTAGAGCCAGTGCTCTGCAACAAGAGAAGCCCCTGCTCTCTGCAACTAGAGAAAGCCCGCGCGCAGCAACAAAGACCCAACGCAGCCAAAAATAAGAAATAAAATAAAAAATAAATTTATTTCTAGCATTTGACACAGTGGCTGATACATTAATAAATTCAATGACTAAGTTAAAGATTTAACTTGCACCATTCACCTTCCTTGAAACAAACTGAATAACTGGCAATCTTCAAACACTATTTCACTTCCACCTAAAATATTCTGACTCTACTTCTACAAATAAATAAGCCAATGTTCACTTCTTTTTTGAATCCTGACTACCCTCATCCCCTGACCCCACCCACTCACCTTAGCGGTTTCTCTATATTCTAAATGCATTTTTCTATAATCAACACTAGTAATAAATTTCTTTCCATATGTTTCCCCATCAAACTGAGTTCCTTAATAACATGAACCCTCTCTTTTCATCTGCTTATCACCACACACAGTGCTTGACATAATAAATAAATAACTATTGATTTGAACGGAATACTACTCATAAATCGGTCAAGGAAGTAATACAGAAAAGTAGTTTTAGGTAGACCCATTTGAAACTGCTATTATTCAACTTGTTTTGACCTACAAAAACAGCAATTTCATATGGTTCAACCAAATAGATTAATCTTCTAATTCTAAAATCCTTCAAAGAAAGACTGAAGAGGGTTAAAGCTAACTAAAAGTTTAACTGTTTGCCTTTAAAATTGAAAGATACTACTGTCCCAGTTTAATAGAACATTAAAAAAAATCATTTAAAAACATTTAAACATTTTAAGGAACATGTTAATGGCTCCCCACAAAAAAAAAAAAAAATCATATATAAGGCAAAACAAGCTGATTCCCACAAATGAGAACCCCCAGATCAATTTATCAGTAATCATGCCTTCCAACCCCTTATTAAGACATTTTAGATCAAATTCTGTAAAATTCTGCAAGGGTGGTGGCATAAATTTAAATTCTGCTTTTTCTCTAGTTTAGATTTACCTGTCTTTTGATGATTTCTAGCTATCCCAACACTGTTTTGCTATCCTGACTTCCTCCTTCTCAACCAGTCACTGTACCTACCTGCCTATTCTTTTGCTTGTCAGAAATTTCTCCCCACCCTTTCCTTTTTCTTTTGACTATACCCATAAAGAAATACTGTACATGTTCAAGTAAAGTTGATTAAGGTAGCTGTTAAGTCACCACCTTTTCAGTAGATGCTTAATGAACTCTTCAGTGTATCAATCTCAATCCTACATTCCCAATTTGGAGCGACACCAACAGACAACAGAATTGTCTGGACAACCTCTAAATACACACACACAATAGAAACTTGGAGCACTTATTCCATTCCAGATTACTTTTAAAGGTAAAATATCAAATTCAAGTTGCTTAGAATGAAACTGCGACTACTATGATAGTAATAGACAATTTCTGTTTTTATAGCATGGGTGATTACTTACTTCCCTCTCCCTCAGGACTTCAGCTAATGAAATCTAGGCGTTAAATTTTAGCTTCCATTAAATTCCTTACAAGTTACCTTCCAGATTAGTAGCAAAGTAATTACTGTACTCATAAAGCAGAATTAATGAGAAATCAAGTACCCAGTATGGATGTTAAAATGGAAAGTCACTGGGAAAAAAGGATCTTACACAATTATTAAGAATTACTTGTCACATACACTCCTATATTCCCATATTACAGAGAGGGGAAAAAAGGACTCTTCCCAAATATAGGATATTCAGCTAGGACTGAAACCAAACTCAAACCTGCAGGTACCTGTTAATAAGATTATTAGAAAGATAGCTTTGATGGCACAATTATGGAGCAAATGCAATACAGTGAAAAGGCTTATTAAGCACTGTGTTAATGGGAGAAAATCTAATATTCAGATTTTTGTGAACAAATATGTAAGCTGTATGAATAGTTCCCATCAGTTTTATGGATCAATTTAATTAACCATAACTTGCCTCCTCAATATCCTGTTTCCCTTGGGAGATTGGGATTGACATATGTACACTAATATGTATAAAATAATAAGAACGTGCTGTATAAAAAATACATAAAATTAAAAAAGAAATCCTGTTTCCCATTATCCTGCAGATGTAGAAATATTTATCAGTTCCCTCTTGTCCTTACCCAATCTAAAAACTTTTAAAAAATAAATGTTTGTTTATTTTTGGATAAATAATACATTCACATGACTGCAAATACAAAGGGGAAATCTTTGTTATTTCTCTGCCAGGACTATTCCAAGAGTCTGACTGATCTTTTACTTCTAGTCCCCAGAAAAATGGCTTCTAATCTACCCTACAAATTGGTGCCACATAATCTACCTGAACACAGATCTACAAGTCAATTGTTTAATACAAACCCAGTTTTTACAGCAGTTGAGTACAATCTGGTAACACAAAAGCTGAAACACTTATTTTATAAAATTAGAAAACCCAGGCTTAAAAATGATAAATGATTTGCCCAAGTACATAGGAATTAGGAATAGCATTAAAACCCCTGTCTTTTGTCAGTTTAAGTTACTTCCATTCTACCAGCCTATCTCCCTGATATTCAGTGGCTCCCCCTGCCTCCAGATGGAAATTAAAAACCTCCATGATCTGGCAGCAATTTACCTTCCTTCTCTTTTATAACCCCTCACCACATCCAAAGTGGATATCTTCCTACTTTACTTGTTTTCCAACTTTTCTGTTCTTTATCTTTCTGTTCTCCGTATTTCCATTAAGTCAAAAATCTTACCCCCATCCATCAAAATCCAGTTTAAATGCCACTGCCTCCAGGAAAACATACCCTGCATTTACTCTTCCTACCTTTACTCCATTAAGAAACCCTCTCTCCCCCAACTAAAATCTCTTTATTTTTATCCTTCTTATGACATTTAAAATCCTTGCCTTAAAACTTGTTTATTGTTTTCTCCTCTACTGAAGTTCTTTAAAGGAAAAGACTCACCCTGTGAAAGCAAGTCTTCCACAACTAGGCCTATGGTAGGTACAACATTAAGAGGAAAACAAATTATTGCACAACTCCTTAGTAGTACAGAAAACTGTGACAGAAAAGAAAAAAAAAGAATTAAGCTGAGAAAAGTTCTCTATAGACCTAGAGTCCCAATCCTAGTCGGCAATTAGAACCACCTAGTGAGTTAACATTTTTTTTCAATCCAGGACCCAATTCGAGTGGATCAAACCACTTATGCCAATAACCTGTCACCCGTGGAGGTAATACAGAAACAAATTTTTAAAATTTCATGCAATAGCCTAGAGCTGCCTCAGGAATATTTTATACTAGACAGCTTTCATTTTGACTCACCCGAACCATCAAAAATTAAATCTTACTCTACTTATCTCCCCTGCGTCTCTATGTGCTGAGTAAATTTTATCAAATCGAACTATTTAATGAATACTCCAAAATGTCAGCATTTTGAATGCTTAATATCCTTTAGTGCAGTATTAGCCAGGCAAGATAAATTAACTGGTTTAAATAAACACATTAACCACACAACTCACACCAATCAATGTTACTTCTTGGCTTCAAATGACTTTAGACCATTTCAAAACTAAAGATATCACCTCAGAAAGTTAGGCTCTAGTATTCTAAGCCTTTGACAACAAATCAAAGAGTTCTACTAACTAAGCATTCTGAGTAATTACTTTGAAGGTGGCAATGGTTATGTCTTAGGTACGTGCATTAAAAGCCATCACTCTAACATACTCAAAGTATCAACGAGTAAAATGCTGATACCTGGAATCTGCTTTTAAAAACTCCTAAGAGTGTTAAGGTGGGTAGATGAAATAAGAATGACAATGTTTTCTAAATGTTCGAGCTGGATGATGGGCACACTGGGGTTCACTGTATTATCTGGCTCCATTTTTAAATATACATAAATATATTTATACACATACTTAAATTTTTCATAATCAATTAAAAAGTTAACACTTTAAAGTTTTAAATTCAAGTGTCACAAGATAAATAGGAATAGAGGACCTACCTCTTAACTTAAATACTGGTACTGCTATGTCATGGTACAATACTCCCCCCAAAACCACAAAGATTAACAGTCTTATTTCTTAAGAAAAGTTAGGAGCATATTTATATCAAAAGCTATAAGAAAAATCCCAAGAACAAGCATTCCCATCAATTCCTTTTTTATGCCTCACTGTATCTTCATTTCACCTCCCTCAACTAAACTTATTCAGATTTCTAAAATGTGCAGTAACTAATGTTTAAGACCACAGGTAATTAATATTTAATCTAAAAAATGTGCCATTCCTGTTGAACTGACATAATGCACACTCCTACCTACTATTTCCAAATAAAGTTGCTGAAGGGCTTATTTTAGAAGTTAGGAAGTATGCACAGAACTTCCAATTCTAACTTCATTCAACTTACTCAGTAATAGGTTACTTTTGAACATTTAAAGATCATACTAAAGGATCAAGAAAATAATACAAGTGCTCTTTCAAAGGATAGGCCAATAAGCCCCACTGATTATTGCCTCTTTTAGAATTTTAGAAAACTTGAAAAAAGGGCAAGCCTTCGTTTAAGAAAAAGATCTTCGTATCTTCAAAAGGTTGTGACCAAAACAAATTCAAATAAAAGAAAAATTAGTGACCTAATGGATTTGGTAGGAATTCAAAGAACCTGCCACTTTGGGACCTAACTGAACTGAATACTACCTGTTTGTTCTAGGGAGGGAAAAAAAAAAAAAATCAATACCAATTTCATCTCTATAATGTCCAATTACAAAACTCAAACTGATGCACTTTACTAAAGCAAATCTTTCAGTTACATCAGCAAAATTAAGTACAACTGCATCCACGTAGGGGTATTTAGCTTATCTAAATACCATGGATTTCATAGTTAGTTAGCCCATCTATAGGACAAGTGCATACACAGAATACCTAAGAATAAACAGGAGTTAATACTCCCATTTAAAAAGGCCTGCATTTCTCCATAATAAACATCATACATAATACCAATAACCAAGCTCCCAATGGAACAACTTGTCCCAGTATTTTTCCAGGTTGTGGGAGAACATAACACAACCAGATATTTCTCAGGCTCACACAACCACCACCAGTATAAAATACTTTGGTAAAGATTTTCCAAGTACAGTGGTCTCTGGAGGGCAGATGGCACAGAAAATATCAAAAACACCCAACTCCCCTCGCAGGATTTAACTTATAATTAACCAATGTCTTAAGAAACTAAGTATTTCTTTTTTACCCTAACTTTCCTAAAAACATCCAGCTCTTGGTTAACACGTATTTACTTCCGAAGAGCAGTGCTGGAGAAAAGTGAAAACAGGTAATTTTATCTGCCAGGATTTCTACTTCTAAACTCCCAGAAGACAATTCTATTATTTACTCCTATTTTTTAAAGGAAGAAAAATTTAAAAGGATATCTGTTTATTTTACTAAATGTCTTACAATCTGCAGCTAAAGAAAAGTATGGAGACTAGGTAATTTGCTTAGAAGTCACATAAATAGCTTTGTTATTCATCTATGAGGCAGTGATTCTTCCAGGGAGAATATGGTAATTACCTTATCCCTATTACCTGATATGCTATCTCTTCCCTGCAGTTGCAAATCATTGCCTAAATGAGCTACTGTTAAAAATGAGACTGTGCAGTATATATTAGGTGTGTGTCCTGTTAGGGGAGGTGGGGGAGGTAGAGAAGGAAAACTGAAAACCACTGTTCTCCAAAGCACAGAGGTACTTGTAACATCTATGAAACAAAAAACATCGTTTTAAGTGGGAGTTTGGGATTAGCATATGCAAACTGGTATATATAGAATGGATAAACAACAAGGTCCTACTGTATAGCACAGGGAACTATACTCAATATCCTGTGATAAGCCACAATGGAAAATATGAAAAAGAATGTATATATGTATAACTGAGTCACTTGGATGTACAGCAGTAATTAACACAACACTGTAATTCAACTATATTTCAATAAAAAATAAATTTAAAAAAATGGCTACAAAAATACTGCAAAAACAAACTAAAAAAACATTTTAAGGATTTAAATTAGTTATGCCAAATAGCAAATTTTTCCTTAAGACACAAATAAGCCATATCCTAAGAAGGTTATTAACATGGAGCTTGAAAGATATCTGGTTCTTTTTTAACATGGGCTTTGGGGCTGCGACAGGTGCAGACTCCCAAGAGCCTGGTCCCTACAATGATGATTGTTTGTACCTGCCACTGTAGTTTATTTTCTAGTTGCCTTTTAGCACCCATTATTCCTTCTTATAAGAGAAAAAACTAGTTGACACTCCACCTTTTTGGACTCCTCCTCCAAAACACTGCTCTTACTCATTTTAAGCAAATTAGAACAAGTGAGCTCACTAATAAAGAAGCATATGATATAAAAAGCAAAGGAGAGGCAACACCTGTTCAAAGAAAAAATTTAATATTCCTTGAACAAAAGGCAGGAGGTCAATTATCCTTGTCTATATGAAAAGAAATGCTTTTAAGTTGGAAAAGTGAACATTCTTCTAAACTTTAACCATACTGTTTTCAAAGACCCTGAATTAGAGTCTGATTATCAGCTGCTTATCAACACTGTTATTCTCAACTAAGCTCTGGAATTCTTAAAGAATCTCATAATAGCTTCCAAATTTCACTCAATACAACAGCCAATAAATGTATATTAAAATGACCAGTAAGAACCTTCATATAGGAAACAAATAAGTTACCTTTAGTGTGATATACAATAGCAGCCCTCAGGTCAAAAGAACCCCAGCTATCATTCCTTTCTAGGCCTCTCTGGTATCTCTGTTCTTTGGCGGAGCCTAACAAAGTGTTCGTAGGAGACGCCAGAGGATTTTGATTTTCTATCTCATAGTCCTTTGAGAGAAACACTAAAGCACCTTGACTACTGGTGTCTGCTTTTTGCAGGTCACCTATATGACTGGGTTCCAAGGATAAGGCTCCACTCTCACTAGTAGTCCCAGATTTTAGAATGCTACCCAGAACTTGAGGACTAGTCCGTTTTTCCAGCTCATAAGCCTTGGGAAACACAGGATGCTCGGTTCCTGAGGGGATTATTTCAGCACCCTGTGAAACCAAAGTAGCAGGATATTCCCCTTGAAATGTCACCTCCATCACTTTATGATCTGATGATTTCCCAATAACAGTCTCAGGGCCAGCACTGGGTTCATTGATAAATGATAAACCCCACTGATTCTGGAAGATATCCCCCAGGTTTTGCTGATCTGTCTGAGAGGGTAGATCCACTTGTGCTGTGCTCAACAGCACAGTTTGCATATTAGAAGGGTAGATAAAAAGGCTGGACTTAATTTGTTCAACAGCTGCTGAAGTCAGACTCATGTCTTGGAGAACTGAATCAGTCCCAGAAGAGATGGGTGTTAGAGTATTAGCAGCAGTAGTTAGCAGTGGCTGACCCCCAGGAGAATACACACTTGCATCAGTCCCTGCTAAAACTGGCCCATTAGAGAAGCTGGCTGAAGTAACAGATTTCAGCGCTGACATAGGGACCTGGGATAATCGACTTGAAGATTGGGTCTGAGTTTCCCCAGCAGATGACGAAGAGGATGAAGATGAAGATGGTGACACGGAAGAGTTCTGTACAGTTTTGTTGAGGTTTTCCTTAACTTTGCTTGCATAACTTATTTTAGGAACTATTTTAGCGCTACTATTGTCCACTGGAAAAACTGGGGGTGGTTTAAATAGGGTCCACGAGTCCTCTTTGGAGGCAACAGCAGAAGTATGCTTTCCTTTGGGCCGATCATCAAACTTTTTGCTGCTCACACCAGGCTTAATATCAGAGCTTTTCCTCAGCATATCACCCACAGCGGGTTTTCCTCGACTTGTTCCTCCAGGCCCAGTTTCATACTTCCAAATGGGCTTTGAACCATCTACTCGATTTCCCTTTTGTTCACTGTAGTCAGGCTTGAAAGTTTCAAGTCCCTGTTTTAAGGTTGGGACATTGGTCTCTTGTTGCATTATTTTGTCCTGCACTAAATTAAGGTTTTCACAACCCTTGGCACTATTGCGCCTAGCTTTCCTTTTTTTAGGAGTGGTATATCCGCTCTCAGATCCACTACCATCATTATCTGCTCCTTTGCCCATATAACCATTAGCAATATAGCCAGAATTATTTGTTACAACACCATTTGGAATTGCTACGGTATCAGTCTTGTCTACAGATTGGTTCTCTCCAGATTTATTTTCATAAGACTTCCCATTCTTTTTGTCCATACTGTTTTTCTGAATGAAATTCCTGGTTTTAATTCCTGCTTTCCCAAAGGTGCTGGACTTTACAGTCTGCTTCAGATTAGTGTCTACAACTTGTTGGTTGCCATTGAGGACCCTGGAAATAGGGTTGGTGGCTTCATCAGAACCCAGGTTCTTTAAAGATATTTCTCTTTCTCCAGCATTACCATTTAGTTCACCATAGCCTAGGAAAAAAGAGGTTAAAAAAAATTACAATATGTACATAACACTTAACAACTATTCATTTACAACGTACTAGACACTATACTATGCTTCAGCTTTATGCTATTATTTCATAACTCTATGAGAAAACACTTGTTAGTCCCATTTCACAGATTAGGAAGTTTACTAAGCAAGAGACAGAACTGACCTGGTATCAAACCAGAGTCCAAGGTCAGAAAGAAGACGACCTCTTAAGCATAATATCTCTCACCTAACAGGATCAACCTTCCCATCATTATCACAAGGCTGTCATAAAATTTCCTTTATAGGGACTTCCCTGGTGGTCCAGGGGTTAAGACTCCATGCTCCCAATGCAAGGGGCCCAGGTTCAATCCCTGGTGGGGGAACTAAGATCCCACATACCGTAATTAAACCCTGCGTGCTGCAACGAAGACCCAGCGCAGCCTAAATAAATAAATAAATATTTAAATATAAACAAATAATAAAATCTTTTTACAATTAAGAACAGAGCTACCTTCTGGGCAAAATCAAGTTATACTGATACAGTAAATCTAAGAATTACAACAAAATTAAAGATTCCACTTCTACGAAACCATAAATGGCTGGTGGTCACCATAAGCAGTTCCTGTTGCATTCTGTGAAACAAAAATCTAACACTTGTGAACTTTTTCAAAAGTGGTCTTGGGCTTCCCTGGTGGCACAGTGGTTGAGAGTCCGCCTGCTGATGCAGGGGAGATGGGTTCGTGCCCCGGTCCGGGAAGATCCCACATGCTGCGGAGCGGCTGGGCCCGTGAGCCATGGCTGCTGAGCCTGTGCTCCGCAACGGGAGAGGCCACAACAATAAGAGGCCCGCGTACCGCAAAAAAAAAAAAAAAAGTGGTCTTAAATTGACACTTCCCAGACATTAAATCATACTGCTATTGTATGAAACCCAAACACCTACGTACTAACTCTTATAAGATATATTTTCTTCATTTTATATTTGGGTAAACAGACTCTCAGAGAAATTAAGTGACTTGCCCAAGTCACAAAGTGGAAGAACTGGAAAGCTGAACTCCAGTCTGTCTGGAACATGGTTTCCTATCACTATGTCATACTGCCTAACCAAATGATTCAGTAAGAAGATACTAACAAAACTACAATGAAAGGTATCTTTTAAAAAAGGTTCTTTTAAAAAGGTTATGGTATTCAAGTTTAAGAGCTTCAGTCACCATAATCAGTTTATTACTATAGGTGATTCAGCAGGGTCAACAACTTTTCTCACTTCCTTACTAGTAAAATAGCCTTACTAGTTATCTACCTTACTATGAAATGTTCCCTAAAGCATCTTGAGGTCAAGTCATTAGAAACAGATACATGATAAAAGAGAAGGATGGATACACCACACACTCACACTCATTTAAGGCAGCTTTTCAGGGGGTGGGGGGGAAATCCAATAGTATTTAGTATTCCAACAGGAATAAATAATAAATAATTAGTCACTCTCATTCATTCTCTTGGGCCTTTAGCCTGTCAAGGCTAAAAGGCACATGAGCTTGTATATTCTTGTTTTCAATTTTGTTTTAATTTCCAATATGGTAAATATCAATAGACATAATCCACATCAAAAGCTCTTTGTATACTTTAAGAGTATAAGGGACACTAAGATTTTTTCTAAGGCCTGAGAACCATTGTTTTAAAAGAACTTGATGTGAAATAGAACACACTGAGAAGATTCACAACACGGTTTACTATAATTTTAAGTCACTCCACATCAGAGAAATGAGCAAATTATATTAACTTTCAGGAAATAACTTAAGAAAACATACTTAAGGCATAATCATTCTTGAGATATAGTGGCACAGAACTTGTTTCATGAGAGAGTATATTTTGTAAAAGTTCTTAACTTCTGTAAAGGTACATTTCATTTTTTGGCTGGCTAAAAAAGCTATGATAGCCAATCAAATCAAACTTTTGGTGGAAAAATTCTATGAAACAGCAGAGATCACTGCTTAGGATGTTTTCTAAAAGGTTCTTATTTTTCTCCAGAAAAGCAGAAATTTCGAGACTCTCAACATTTTTAACAGATACAAGTTTACCGGTGCACAACTCTAGACCAATGAGAACTATATATACCATTTAACATACCAACAGGCTAAAACAAAGGCTTGTACCCTTGGGCCAATTAGTCATAACTTTTCATATCTCAAACATAAGCAGTCTTAAACACAAAAATAAATAATCCAAAGTCCAAACTAAGCTAGACCAAAGCCAAGACTTTAAAATTGACTAGAATTTTTTCTATTTAGTGGCTCTGATATCAGAAATCACCAATAAAAACCACCCAGAAGCCACTATACTTCCGCCCCCCAAGTTTTAACGACAAAAAATATTTCTCATTTAACCATATAAAAATTTTCCCATGGCAACTTTGTTGGTTGCAAAAAGTCTGCCGGAGAGACATTTCCTTTTAAAAATTTAGGTATTGAAAGAAAATGTAAACACTATAGAATTACTGAGAGAAATCAAAAGTCTCCAAGTGCTTTTATTATTTAGGGTTGCCACGCTAAACCATCTAACCCTACTTCAAAAGGACTCAGCAGAACTGGAGTCCTGATAAATCTAGCTTTTGGATTAGTATCTGAAATTACCGAATGAATTTGCATTTGTCCCTCTCTTGCTCCCTCTTCTGGATAAAGAAAAATTGTTACTCTTTACAGGTTTATGGGTAATGGGTCATAAAAGCCCACCTCGACAGGTTACAGACACATTTCAAAAATCCTCACAAGTTTTCTTAATAAATTAGTACTATGCATGCTGAAGCAACAGTGGTGTGACCAGGCCACACAAGAAAAGCTGCTCACCCCAAATTGTTTACATTCTCTCAGAACTGCTAAACCCAGTTTCCCCTATTTATTCCCTTTCAGGATAAGACAAACTATTTTAATTTGAAGGATGACACCTTGAATGGTTCAGGGGCTGCCCCCATACGTAGAGAGGAGTCCTGCAGGGGTATATTAATACCTGACAGACAAAACGGAATTTTCCAACCTGAACTGTAATACTACTGCCTTATAGTCCAAGTAACCATAGTAAGATTTTTTTCACCTGAAGTTGAAAAAAACCTAACGTTAAAAAAATCTAGTATTATATAGTTTCTAACAGTTTTTAAACTGTTCCAAATCCTTAGGATTAAACACTCAACAAATTTAATGTTCATTTCTACTGCACACCATCAGTCCCTACCACCCCCCAAAATGTAAAATCTGACATTCCAATTTCAGTCTTCAAGTACTATTATATCTGCAATACAAAAGCAGTTTTTCTCCAGCTCTCAGTAACTGCTTATATCAAATTCGACATGCAGGATTTAACATTCATTCTCCTACCGTTACAATTTATAAAGAACCATTATTTTTTTTAATCTGCGTGGTTATAAACTTTTAAGTTCATTTCTTTTCAAATGTTTTCTGAAATGACTTTTGCCCTCAATTTAACATTTGTTAAAAAGAAGAGTTTGGGGATCCATATCGGTTTTAAAATCGGAAAACACCTTTCCTTTCTAACATGGTAAAAAAGTCTCCTCCCAGGCAAGATGGTAGTGCACCAACCTCACGGATGAGCCACCTCGCTTCACCCTTAACGGCAAGAAAAAGGGGTCAAAAAAACGTCGCCCTCTCTACCATTCAATCAAACATTTTTCTAATCTCTCTCCTCAAAACCATTGCCCAAGCCCAGAAAATAAATGTTGGGGTGGTTGGAGAGAGAAAGAACAAGCTTTTTTTTTTTTTTGTAAAAATGAGCTGCTAGAAGGAAAGGGCC